>DWAO01000668.1:0-23459 GCA_018230605.1 Heliconius congener | reverse complement strand
TATATATATATATAATATATATATATATATATATATATATATATATATATATATTTAATTAATTTTAAAAAGTATTATTTTATTTTTAATATTTCAATTATTAGATACAAAACTTTACAATTTTATACGATTGTCTTTTTTGTTATATTTTCAATTTAAAAAAAAAAACATATTATATCAATGACATTTGAAATTAAACTTTCAAAAGTAGGTGGGCGCCCATTACGAAAATAAATGAATTATTTTAAGACACCTTAATAAGATTTAAAGCAAAACAATACATATCAAATATCGTTACTCAACGCTGCACATTTAAATTAAAACAGGTACACCAATTTTCCTAAAATATTATTAATAACATACTATATATTATTAAACTGTTTACAATTAAGCACCCCTCCTAAGATTTCAGTATCTTGTTTATATGAAACATCTGTCGCACAATAACATTTTGCACCTAAACCCTTTATTTAATGCGGAATAAATTCGGCACTCTCGTCAAGCAATCAACACAATATGGCGCCGGGTCGGCCTATTACCGCCGTTATGTATCCGCGACCCACTCACGGATATAGACGTTACATACATCTTAAATATATATTATATTAGTAACAGTTAGTGACGATTGGTTGTTGGTAATTTTGTATGTTATATTGTTATTAAAATTAATTATATAAATGTAGCTTCACACAAAAACAAAGCGGAGGGAAAATGGGAACCTAGTCTTAATAAATTAAAACACTTCCGTTACCCATTTTTCGCCAATTTCAGATATTGCGTAATAAGTAGCGAAACTCAACACTGCACTTTGCCTCGTTACTGGAGCGTAAATAAATTAATCAAAAAGGTTACATGATTGAGTATCAGTATCAATAGTATAATCAAAGAAAATCCTATATAGAGAATAAAGTACAGGTAGCTATTTCATTTTTATCTTAACTATACAACAGATTCTACACATTTTTTGTACGTTTAAAAGTAAACTGTAACCTATCTACTGGCAAATTCCTACCTACCTTTAAGATATGCCTAAAAATGTATATTTTTGTACAATAAGAAGCTGAATCAACGATCACAGTACTACCTGCCATTTTGGCTATCAACAAACAACTTTCCCTTTACAAAATTTGGCTCGAAATTCTAATAATATAACGACACCATCCACAACAGCTTGAGATATTTACTGCCGTTTACGCGACGCTATTAATTGGTCCAGATAAGATTATATTACGTCGTTGTTATTATAAGGATCCACTCGGAATTTACAATTTCTGAAACATCATTTTAATAATTGATACTTTAAAATTAATTTGGTTTTCCGCAGTAAATGATAATTTATTTTTCCGCAGTGGGAATTTTTTTGCAGGCAAAGGGAACCTAACGTTCATTCCATTCCGTTCAACATTCCGAGATATGTGAGAATCTAATAATGTAATTTTGTTCTTCACTCTTCTTCCATTAACAACATTACATTCTTAGTTTCAGAATTCACTTCGACATAACAATAATATATAACTACTAATATTATTAATTTCTCAAAATCCCTTAATTAAACAAAGTCGGGGAACACACCTAGTGTAAAAACGGAAACTACCCTCATAATTACACTGGCATGTGTTGCAGATGAGGAGCAGAGGTCGAAGGGCAAGGGTCACGGTGTGCTCGTATGCAGTAATCGCTGACGCCGCGCCAGATTGAGCTCCTTATAGTGGCGCATTTATTACTGTAATGACTTTCATTTGGACTTATCGATTTTTTTTTGAAGTTTTGTATAATATTTTTTAAAGTAGGTTTGTCGTTTCCCTCATATTAGCTAATTATATAAACTATTTCTATATTAATAATATACAGCTAGAGACTCTGTTTGGATGACGCCAATCTCAGGAACTACTTATTAGTATACAGTAGGTTCACATCACTTATCGTCTATGTGAACCTACTGTACTCGGACAATTAGAATGTAACATGACACGACTTCTAGTTGTTTCGGTATAACCACAGGAACGAAGCTGCGGGTAAATGCTAGTACAACATATTATAATAATTTAATACAATAAGAGTAACATTTCTTATCGTCTCTCCGAAAACATAATGAAGAGAGTGCAAAAACAAACAAAGCAACTAACTCTCCACAAATATAAAAATTCCGATAAGCAATATTCGTCCATTTGTCCGGCCTCCACTCTTGATCCCTCCGTTATAATAATTTACTGGTCGCACCTATAATGGCCTGCTTTAGCGCACTTTCTATGCGACGAGGCGGCCTCGGGATTTCATAGAAAAAATTTATTACCCACGAGGCCGATACGGATTAGAAGAATTTGTACGTGATGTCTGTGTTTTTTGTTTTGTTGTGAATTGCTGTCAATTGTATAGGTAAGTAATGAGGACTCGGCTCAATCGATTATTATTTTGTTGTGTTTTGCGGCGGAATTTCACTTTCCGATTTTTTGTTGTTGTAAATGATTGTTTTTGTAGTTAACGATCTACTTGATGGTTTTATGTCTTTATCATGAACTAGAGCACTTATATTCAAATTATATACTCAAATCACTCAAACTCAAATTCCGGAATAAGTCTATGTTAGATGTTTCGTCATATGGCCCTTGTTCTACTTTACATTCTCGTTCCGTTTCAATATAAATAATTTGAACTTCAAACACTTTATTAAATACGAGAGAGATTAATTCATGTAAAAGATTTTGTTATTAAACTTACATTATACATTAAATGATTAAGGAGGGAATAAGTCTTCATAGCATTTTTTGGCTTAAAAAGCTACGCAAATACAACAATAAAAGATTGAAAAACAACCTAAAACACACAATACAATCCAAAAATTACGCAAAACTACTTTTTAAACACAACATAAAACGTATTTAGGTCAGAACCACACGAAAATGCAATAAAACAATACAATAATAAATATTTAGCCCAGTAACATCTGTTAGTAGCGAATGTAAGCAGTATCATCAATTGGTCGGGTGGACGTAAGATAACCCGCCATCAAAACGCGATCCGTCCGTCTTGTACTGGATTTATGGGATTTCAACGGCGTTTCACTGAATTATTCACCCTTTATTTGTGAGCTTGATGCAGTTTTGATAGCAAATATTCGAGATTTAGTCATGAACTGATAGTTTTCTGATCGTTCCGTGTGGCTGTTTCACGCTGTATCCCGCATATAGCATGGTAAGTTGAGAGAATCTAGTATTAAAATAATCTGCGTTTGGTTGTATGTTTAAAAATTCCAATATCAGGAAGTAGTTCCTGAGATTAGGTTCAAATTTTAAAATTATATTTTTTTTAATAATTATCCAAAAGAGCTATATAAGTAAAGTATACTAAATTAAATTAAATTTTTCGATGTAAATCACTGTATCTGCGGTCAGAGTTACTTACAACTTAATTTCGTCCATCTGACTACGGAAGCAAAGCCGCAGATAAAGGCTAGTAATATCGTATATTTTTGGTGATATAAGATATTTCTGATTTTTGAAGAGAAATTAAGAAAAAAATTATGCTTCCACATTTGTATCCGCCCAACTAACTGAAAAACAGCGATGCTTACAATCCAGAAATTGTAATGTAAGCCGCAGTTTGCAAGTCCGACTCGCACTTAGCCAGTTTTGTTTATTATTTTGATTATTTATAACATATTTGCGTAACACAAAAACCAATGTACAGCAATTTTGGCAAAGCGAACGTTTCAAACAGACGGCGCTACGATTTATTTATTTATAAAGAAATATGTTTTAATTTGATATATAGCTACTAATAAATTAGCGTGACACTGACCAACATCGCGTGGACGTGATCCAAGCCATGATATATTATTTATAATTAATATCAGCATTATTTATCTAAATTTTAAATTTACTAAAATAACTTGCCATAAAAATAACATGTAATTTATGTGTTTGTTAATTAGAAAACTTGTTTGGGTGAATTTGAGCTGGTCTTCCGGGTTTTTGTGATAATTATGATTATATAAATTTAAGTAAGCTAAGAAAAAAATTAAATTAAACTTAAAACAAAATAATTGAAATGGTTTTGACCACTCTGTCGAGGTCGAGACATTACGTATTGTGTAACGAAAATCAACGCCGCAATTTGTCTACCAGAGTGAGGAATTAAAAATGATTTAAATATTTCCTGGATTGAAGACAGAACCCACAATGCTATACTTTTGCGTCACGGACGGCCTGAATCTATTTAAAATGCCCTTAAACCAATATATAAATCACACCAAAAAAAAACCCCCCCAAAAAATAACTAGAAAACGTCAACCTTAAAAAACAAACAAATCAACAAAAACACACCACCCAAAAATTCGAAGACGTAACTCTCCCACAGTCTACAGTTTAACCCACAAACGGAAGTGGAAAAACAAGTTGCTAATAATGAATTATGGTCGATGTTTTGCCGGTCCGACCGCACAGTGCGCTGCCTCTACTCTAATACGTCGTAAGTTTTTATGTGACGTTGGTTTTTCCTCGTTTCCCACTATTTCAATAATCGTCAGGCTGCTGGTGCTTGTGGATCTCGTAAACATAATTTTTGGCTGATGTTGTTTATTGTTGGGTTCATATGCTTTCTTTATTATTTGTGTGTGGATCTCTTTATTGTGTTTGTTGATTTTACGGTGTGTTCCGCTTGTAGTTAGACTTATCTTGCTAGTGTCAAAACACTCCGTTCTACAATTTTCGAGATATTTTGTGTTGTATATTCAACACAGTTTTGTGACTAGAATGTGAAAAAGAAAATGAAAATCAAACAAGTGATCGAAATCAACAAATTTGTGATCGAACACAAAACTTTTGGCCACGACAGCCTTCTTCTTTATTTTAAAGTTAAAAGCTAATATTTCTATTTCCATCTCTGCAGATTTTGCGCATACTCGCTATTGGAGAATGATTATTTCAAATATAGTTTTTCAACAAATACACCAATTGATACATGTATTTGCTAATTTACTGTGTAAATAACAGACAAACATCAAAATTTAATCATATAAATATTTCTATAACAAAAAAAATTATATTAACGTTATCAAAAATGCATTTTCAATTCTTGACACCCACACCAAATATGAACAATAATATCGAAACACAGCCTACAGCCCGGCTGGAGTGTAAGCTTTATGAAAACTAATGCCTTCATTTGGCGAGTCCGATAAGCCACGCCGCCCAGGGATTACGGGGCGAGCCGGACCCGTCGCGATAAAACTTTCTTTCTAAATGCCTTGTAATTTGTATTGTTTCTGAGATAACGAAAATGTCTAATTTTAGAATGTTTACGTTTGATTTTGAGTTTTAAATTATATTAAATGTCAAGTTTATGGGTGTTTTCTTTTTCATAGATGTATAAAATGTAACTAGAAAGGTAGATGAAAGAATATAGCAACAAGTGTCTCCATTCTCCTTTTTGTTATTGCAATTAAAATAGGAGAAACCAATCCATCCATCCATATTTATAATTTTATAATAAAACATATACCTGTAAACGAAGCGTAATACAAATTTCAATTAAAACAAAACAAAAACAAAGCACCAAAAGTTCACCAAACATCTATTAGTTTCAGCAAAATTACCAAACTATCCGCTAAATAATACCACCGAGAGACTGAAACGTGACGGGTGCGCGCACCTTAATTAGGGAAAAATAGAATTTATTGCTGCCCACCTACCCCTGTTTGTTGTGCTTAAGATGCGGAACCCTGGAGCAGTTCAGCCTTGGATATCTACAAATATATGGGTTTGAGCGTGGCCGGTGTATTTCGGGATTGCGGGGGAGCTCAAAAGATCAATGATGTGTTATGCCTTCGTTAACGCTAGATGTAGAGTCCAACTTTGTGTGTTATAACAGATTAAAGTTTATCTTTTTATATAGTGTATAGGAGAATATAGTGTAAGTTCGACATGTTTTCCACGACCTGCAGTAACTTTTGATTCAGGGCACCTTTCTTCTAACTTAATAAAAAAATATATTTCAATATAAACGCGCGAGGCGCTCTCCAATTTCCGCCGCTCTCCAATTTCTTCTGAATTCTAGAGAATCAAGTCTCTAGGATTCAGAAGAAATTGGGGAACGGAAGTATATTAATGAGAACGGAGTGCCTTAACACTAGGCATCCAGGTTCCCTTTAACTATCCTGTTGCTCGGAATATATCGAAGCTAATAAAAAAATCTGATGATTTATTTATTTATAATAAAAAAATCGCTCCATAAGAATTGTGCCTTCTCATCGTGTGAAGTCACGCACATCCCGTCTATGCAATGTAAGCGTCAATTAAACTTAAATACCAATTCAACGTTAAATTATTACTTTAAAGAACAATAATTATTACAAGATAGTTACTAAATAAATCAATCTATGTACAAACAACGACTTAATTCATTAAAGAAAGCAACCGAGTGCGAACTGGACATGGCTGAAGTGAAAATTTTAATTGATAATAAATCACCTTTACCGACTACACGTGTAACGTAAAAATAGGAATATAAGTGAAAATTACAACTTGTAGTATGTAAAATCCATTTTAATGTGCATACAAAAAATAATTTGCTAAGCACATATCTCAGCATCTTATTTTTCGTATTAACAATTTGACACAGATAACGTAGAATAAGTGAATTTCTCAACCTACTAAGAAGAAAAGAACGTCCATCAACGCTTTCTTAAAAAATCTCTAGATAGAGCCAACAAGAACTACCGCGTTCAATCAACAATTTATAGGCAAGCTATATAAACGTGATGCATAGAAAAACAACAAATCGTTGCTCTTAAAACAACAAAACAATCAGCCAAAACTTTATATATAATCAATTAATTGTAAAATACTTTAGAACCGACCGTAATAAATTAGCAGAGAATTCGCCTCTGTCTCAGTATCCGTGGAATTTTACACAACCCCCTTTATTTAATTTGCTCTCAGGTAATTAAAATCCAAAAACTTTGAGATGAAATTAAATTTTATTCCCGATCCGCGAGCCACCCCTCGCTTGCTTGATGCTACAGACTCCGGTCTTAATGAATGTTCTTTGTCTTGAGCAACTATTTACTTAAAAAGGGTATAATTTAAATTTAAAAAAAGCAACTTGGCCGTTGTGCTTAGGTGCACAGCTAAGGTGCCAAGCACTCAACTCAACAATGGGTTTCCTCTGGCTACGATGTGCGGGATACAGTGTGTATATACCAATATACCAATAAAAATATACCAATATTAGTAACGACCGCTAATTAACAATTACTACAATTTTTATATTAGTGAAATTTACTTTATTCTAATATTAGGGGTAGATGAGTTGATAATTTTTTTCATGCTCGTAGCATCCCGAAACTTGCACTAGGAACAGAACTTAGCGATGCATCATATAAAATATTAAATTTTGGTGCATCTCTATATAACATAAGACAAAGCGTCGAGTTACAGTTTACAACAAGCAATATATCGGAAACGGAATAACTGTACTATGGGGATGGAGGCGTGAAGTTGTTTTTTTACATTACATACATGTGTGTATCAAACGAAGCCACGGACAATGATCTAGCGTGAAATACTTCAAGAAGACTCAATTTTACTCCCTCAAACAGTATCAGGATCGTATCGGACGTGTCCCAAGAACTAAATGGCCACTTTAACTTTTCCTATTTAGGGAGAGCATTCGCTATAATAACAGAAACCCAGAGATCATGAGTTGGAGTACCCATTAACATAACCTATTTATATAACACTCGTTGGTAATAAAAATAATGAACATTGCTACGTTATTATACAAAATCCTTATGTCTTTGTATGGGTAATGAATTAATATAGGATATTTGTATCTAGGTAGAGTCAGTCTTAGTAATATTTTTTGATGCTATTGCTGTTTTAAATATATTTAAAATAGTTCTTTTGGCTATGTTTTTTTTTCTATATATATTATAAGATATCAAAATGTCTTCATCCAATACCCTATTAGAGTAAGACACTCAGATTTTTTCAAGAATGCGTGGTAAAATTTGTTAGCTTTATTATTATTACTAATTAATGAAAGCCCGGTGCTGAGTTTCGCCATCCAACACGCAATGTCTCGAATCTGTACAAAAAACGGAGCTAAGACATTAACAATTGATTCTTTCCGTCTACATTACTATTCGGAAAAAAATGGGAATTTTTGTATTTAGTATTTGTATGACTGACCTATAGTGAATCTGAAACTCGTGAGTTTTGTTGAGATAAAACCACAACTGCTAACATAACATTCAAACAAAAACTATTCACTACATCATACATAACTTTATACCCTCACGCAATAAAAGGGTAATTTTTATCACTAATCTATTCAAAATAGATAACACACCGAAAAATCTCACCCAGTCCATATTTCACAAACAGCATACCAGAGGGGCATCTAAACACTAACAATTAATCTCATTTGCATCAGAAACATATAAATCAACAGTAATTTTTGTATGGATAGAAGGAATTACATACATTCCTTTCTTCAACCCCTTGTTGAGTGAAAATGATTTGGCACCCTCGTCTGGGGTCCGGCAGATGAACAAATGTAAATTTTGTGTTATTTTGTTGTATGGACGCTGCACCACGCTGGATGCAGTATACGAGTACGCTTCTTTGTTCTTGTTAAATATCTAAACGACTCGGTGAAGATAATGATAATTTTTAAGATAGTAAATACGAAGCTGTCGTTGTGGCACAGCGTATGACTGTAGACGCGACGGTTGTGGGTTTCATTTTTACTCTATGATATTAATTATTTTTATTTCTAAACTCTGGTAACAAGACGACGTGTTCCGAAATTTGGGTGGAAGTAAAACTGTGAAACTACTTTTTTGCTCATACAAATTGATATATCGTGATTCTTTTTTAACTCTTTTATAATGTTGCTATTTATTAAAATATATATATTTTAAATTTTATTTATAGGCATAATATATATGAACAGTAATTGCTTTATTTAATCAAACATTTCAAAGAAACCGATGTCCACCTCGAAGTATATAAAAATATAATGTTATTTAGTTGAAACGACTATATATAGACAATCAAATAAACCGAACCAATCATAGTGACTAATTCTTAAATGGACACTACGCAATCGGTGAATTAGTGTCCAACAATAAATCACCGACTCTGTAACATATTGCAAGAGAAACACTGTAATAACAATTTTAGCTGTCAAAATTAATACAAGGAATTGCCCCCACGTCGCACGTAAAACTTGCCGTTTTTCATACCCCAGGGAGACGGTGCGAACGGACAGATGAAAGAACTAATTAACTAATTTCTATAATAAAACTATTTTAGTTTGTTTGTATGTCAATATGTGAATTTGTATGATTTTTTTTTAGTTTAGAGTTCTTGTTTTTAATTTTGCAAAGCACGTTTTGGGTGTTTCCTAAGCAGCACGCCTTTTCCCGCATAGTACCCTGATATATACTGCAGACAGAACACACACTCATTTTCCGCTGAGTTTTCTAGGCAATGGGTGTTGAATAGCAAAACTCAATGCTTAGTCTTGTGAGTGTAACTATATGAAAATAATTTATTCTCTCGAGAGGGAATCGTACCCACAACCTTTTCGTTTACAGTCAGATTGTGTGTCCTATTAGAAGAATGTTATCAGATTAAGATCACGAAGAAAATTGTATTGTTCCTAACTTAAATATAAAATGTTTTAACATCGGTAGCCTGTTCAAAACTATTATTAAAATGTAAGTAATATTTCTTTCTATATGAGCGAAATACGCATTAAATACCTTATTATAAAACTTATTGTTTTATAAAATGAGATATCATCATCATCATTCGAACCCACAACTACCAATTCTACCCAAACATATAAACTGAGCTACAGCGGTGACAATACTTTCAAAATAAAATTTATTATGCGATTACACACGGCGATTTCCGTTAGGGGAACAAACAGATGAAGAGTTAATTATGTAATCTTGATATTAACAATACATTAGTAGCATCGGACGCTGGCCGTGTCGGCAATTATGCCCCTAGAAGGGTTCCCAAGTTGAAATTGGAGATAATTTTGTGAAGTACGCGTTAGTTTTGTTGGTGACATCTATGTTCTGTTTTGGATCAGTGTTGTTTTGTTGTTGTTCTCGTTCGATTAAACAATGTCAGTGCACTTTAATAAAAAACAAATTTAGTGTATCATATATATGCGGAAAGACTGTTTAGAATTTTTTAACGCGTCTTCTTTAATTTCAATAAGTTCAAATACGTTGTTGTTGCACCACATTATCGAATATAATTATCGTTTATTTAGGTATATTATGGTCATAAATTCGCTATTTCTGGCGTATCGAGTAACAGAGGGAAATTAGTGCTAAAATACTCCGTTTTTTAGTTTGCACCCAATTTTCGAAGCTTTACGTGTTGAGTGGCAATTCTTAATGACGCTCTTTGTCGATCTGCTCGAAAAAATTATAATAATTCATTCCCTTAAAAGAGAATTGAACTCAAAGTCCTCACATTTTTAGTCAGATACTCCTCCACGACAAACGATGTGTCTTCCACTGCGCCACGACTACCCAAATTGTTTGTTAAACCACCAGGATACTTGCCAAAACCCATACTGTAAACAAGTAGTATATTTAACCTGAATTTAAACTTCACAAAATATATACAATATGATTTCGATGGTATTACACGAAAAACTAATCAAATCACAAAGCAATCGGGCGGGCGGACTGGCGGAGGGCGAACGGGCGGAGGGCGGAGGGCGGGCGGCGGGTATCGCAATTGATGACGACAGTTAATTTCGAAATGCACCCGCTCTGTTACTTATTCAACTCATAACCTATACGATACGAGTAATTGTTGAAAATATGGTGGAAATACTGAAAATGGAATTTTGGTATACGTGTGCGTTTGCTTGAGGATAGCTGATATGCTCTACGTTGTGCTCCGCATATAGCAGGCTAGTTGGGTGACAGGCAAGAATCTGTTCCACGCCTATGTTTTAAGACTTCGTGTATGGAGTGATGGAACTTCACTCCACACGAAGTCTTAAAATCATTAGCACAGGAAGCTGAAAATTATTCTTCCAATTATTTATTATAATATTTTTTTTCAATAATATTTAATAATGTTTTTTTTTCTTTTCAGGTTTATCAACGCGAGACGTAGGATAGTACAGCCTATGATAGACCAGTCTAATAGAGCAGGTAACATTTTTCTTATAAGTATACACTTATATTTAAACATAAGAAAAAATCACGTATATTAACAAATTACTATACAAATTTCGATTAAAATTTACAATCAAAATCTAAAATTAATATCGAATAAATGAAGTACTAAATAAAACTATAAACGAATAATCAATTTTATATGAAAAAAGCTAATACAAGATGCATGAAATGAAACGGAATCGCCAATAAGGCCCGAAATACCTTTAGCCAGTCCAGACCTATTGAAAGGCCCACGACCGACCGATTCGTACGTGTTTCATTATAATTCAGGAGGTCAGCTTTGAAATCGACAATCGAGTTGCGTCTTCATACAGTATGCACCACCGAGCCCCCGGGACCGGCGGACTGACCACTACTTAAACGAATTTCCCAATACAGTCCACAGAGACACGCCTTTTTAGGAATGAAAAGTATCAGTTGATAGTTGGGGTTAAAATGAAGATAAAAATAAAATGTGTTTCTTTTAAAAGTAACAAATTAAAGTAAATTCAAAATAGAAAATAGATAAAACTGACTTTAAAGACGTTGTCAATATAAAATATATGTTTTACTTAGTATTCAAGCCATAACTATGTACATATATAAAAGTGTATGTTTAAAATTCTTCCCATACGAAAAGAAGAGCTCTATATGGCACAAAGATCAACAGTGTCATGTCAGTCAATAGAAAGTAAAGACAAAAAAAAATATCTTTTTAATGATATTTATACCAAAAGTCAATCAAAATATATCATTATAATAGTTATGCTATGACGTTACACATGCTATTTACTAGTCATCTCTTTACAATACATACGTTTTGATGTACAACTTAAAGTTAAATAATATTAACAGTTTTACCCGTATCTATAGCCAAAACTTTCTCAAACTGCCCAAAAGTGACCCAGACAAACAAAAAATAAGCTACAGTTACTTTAATAAAATAAATATTCAGGAGCCAAGCAACTTAACAAAAACCAGCACATCAACAATCCAAGAATTACGGCGCAATTCCATCCTTACTTTGTAATTGTAACAGTCCATAAAACGTAAAAATTCCAAAGGAAAAAAGGACGTCGCAAAAAGGGCTTACGAAGGAAAGAAGGGTAAAAAAGAATAATGTAGGAATTCGTTGACCCGTCCTGGGCCATCCATCACGCGCCCCCGACAATCGGCTACCCTATCTCGATGTGTGCTACACGGGATTAGATCGCCTTTGTCTCTCAGATATACTGAATTGCTATACATATTAATATATAGAGGAGTTTTGCGGAACTTACAGAACTGATATTGATATCGGGTCTGTTATATCTTGATAGAAGAAATCAAAATATTAATTTAATATTCAGATATGAAAATGTCAGTTTCTAATAATATAATGAATTTGTCTGAGTATAACAAAATGGCGATTAGCTTGCGCGATTTACACGAATGAACTTTCTTTACTATTAAGAACTGATGATTCTTGACACGTGCTTTCTTACAGAAAGGTGCCAACCATACAAATCAACCAATGTCTCATCACATATCGACACATCCACATTTAATAATTTAGTAATCATAGTAAAAAGCTCAGCCAATAGCCGACCACCGCCATCATGCTCGCATCCATCAACTTTAAACACCAGACTAATTCCGTCGACATTAACGATGTAAAGTATCCTCAATCCTGAATGAGTGAATCGTAATTAATCTTCCAAATAAGCATTACTTTTGTGACAGCCAACTATCGAGTCACCTGTCGGCGCCCGACCGGTCCACTGCTAATGAATTTATTATAACAGCATAAATTGCTCTCTGATGGTCCACTATTATCCAGCTCGAAAATTACGGTTCTCCATTTTGGACCGATCGCTTCACCAGCTTTCCGGATTAAACTGACGGCTAGCTGTTTATTAAAAACGTAAAACACGTTATTGACTCATTACCCTCCGTAATGATGGCTGGCGGGGAGTGCGTCAAAGGAAATGCGAATACAAAATGCACTTGTAAATGCCGTACCTATTAAATGTTCGTTAATATTTATGGTGCTCTCGGTCGTGTTGTTCGGTGAGGTTTTAGAGCTCGTTGACGCTTTTATCGTTGTGCGCGTTGGTTTGCGCTCAGATAATTAAGTTGTAATTACATTTGATAAGTAATAAACAAGTACGTTATTAGGACAGTTCACACACTATCATCACACCTAAAATTAGTTTGCCGCACCACTGTAGCACATTATTACGACAAAAAATTATCAAATAGAAAAAAATGTTTATGATTTAGGTTTTTAATTTATTATATATTGCCAGTACCTAATGCGAGACTTAGTAAAAAAAATATTGACAATGATCCAATTATAAAAATCATTAAAATCCATTGCCCATATAGTCCAATGGCCCAAATATCTGGGACAAATTGGAAAAACGTCTATTTTTTACACTTCCGTTTCCCATACAGCGCTAGCGAAACATAGCAATAAGGAAACATTGACAAATCATGCGTTAAGAGAGAAAAAAAAACCAACCACACCAGCAGAGAGCAACGTGACAGGAATACATAAACAATCGATTGGAAAAGTTGGCTTGACCGCAGGATGTGTGGTCTTCAGGCGATTGCCAAAACAATTTTCATCCCCCTTTTCCATTTTCCGGGGAACTTGGCGTAACCGACGGGAATTCGGAATTTACTTGGAATATGCGCCTCCACGCTGCAGCGCCAGCCGTCTGACGCCCTCGTACTTAAGACAATGAGAACGAAACGCAAATGTTTCACTTTATTTTTGCTCTTATGCTGATTAAACTGTGGACAGGTAATATTCAGATTTGTATGATGACTGTTTAGTGTGAGGTTGTAGTGTATGCGACGGTTGTAGATTCGATTCTCATTCGGGAGTTATTTTAGTTATTTTCATTTCCTTGCTCTGGTAACTAGACGAAGCGTGGCGTGCCGTTGAGTTAGTTATTAATACATTTATTTATTGTTTTTCGGGATAAATCGTTAATTTATTGTACAGCAATTGAATAATATAAAATATTTATTGTATTAAGTAAGAAACATGAAAGGGAAAATGGAAAAACGAAGTGACCTTGAATTTTATTACCCAGAAGAAGATATAGATGGATCTAATTAGAAAATATAATAAAAACCTATATTCATTTTTAAAAATCCACTTAAAATATTAAAACAGTAATATAGTCTACAGCCAAATATATTATATTTTATATCCAAATACTGAATTATACGATGGCTATAAAGGAGCCGCTAGTGGGGCGCATCTCCCGTGCTCCAGAAGCAGGAAACAATAACATCCCTACTATTGCACTATCAGGAAACTGTGATTTAGGGGTGTTCCACTGTGCTTAAGTGTTTTACACAAATATATATAGATATTTATTATTATACTTTGATTTTAAATTATAATTATAAAAAAGTGCTCATGATGTAAAAACAGATGCGTGTGGGTTTGATCTTCACTCAACTATAGAGGACAAAGAGCAGCGTTAAGTTCCGCCATGCAATGTCTTGAATTCGGGCTAAAAGTGGACAATAGACACTGTTGACACTAGATTCACTCAATGGCATGAAGGCGTACCTAAGACTGAAAAAAGTTATCGTTTTAATATCAAAGATATAATAGAAACTAAAGACGAAAATAAATTAACTTTTATATTACTCACTTAACATACGAAAATAATTTATATGCGAAAAGATCAACTCATCACAATTTCTTATCTTTAAAAAAAAACATAAAGTATATGAACCGACTACCATAGCGTGTAACTACGTTACGCTGCTAAACGACTTTTTTTTTCTCAATATAACCAACATATATTCATTATTACAAGAAAATTCTTTACATAGAAATATTCTTATATTTATATATATTTTTATTATTATAGAAATTGTATAAAGTGCAGGGGGTTTTTTATAATCAATTGGCGCGTAAAAATCGCGTGACTTTATACATCTATTCAAAACACTTGAGAATTATGAGAGAGTTGTGTTTAGTATGAGCCAAGCGTGAAATCGTATTAAATATATTATACTAGTCCTCGCTCCTGGCTTTGTTGGAGTGGACTTTAAGATGTAAAATGGAAAATTCTGTTTTATATTTCCTGTAGGAATTTCGAGAAATTCACTTTTAGTGCTCTTCGATAGTACCTGAAGTACCTACGTTCCAAATTACAACTTTCTAAGTCCAGCAGTTTCGTTTGTGCGTTGTCTGTCAGTCAGTAAAGATTTAGATATTTTTTTAATATTGCCTAGAAAAGCGATTTTTTTGTTGAACAACGACTCTACACTATAATTTTTTAGTATTTTCTCAGTTTAGCTTTTAGTTTATAGTAGAATTATTTATAGTAATAAACTGATAACGCAAATAAACTGATTGTTTTTTGAAAAAGAAGAGAAATCTAGACCTTTTTTTTTCGATGACATCTTGACATTGAAAAATTTTATGAATGTGTCAACATGTCAATGTGTCAATGTGTCAACATTCATAAAATTTTTCGGTAACTATAAGCAATTTATTAATAGTTAATATATGCCTAATATGACTTCTACAATCATATGTCATATCAATAATCATATAATGTTTAAAAAATAACGTACATTTTTCTCAAAAAATATTACCAAAACCTTTCAAGACATCCAAAAATGAACAATCCAAAAATCACATAGATACATATTAGAAAAGCGCTTGAACCGACACCGAGCGTAGTTCGCAGTTAAGACAATAAGAACGAAACAGTAATCGTTAGTTCCAGCTATTTTTAGCCTCCATTTTTACCTTTTCACTGGGGAACCCTAAAAAAATAAGATTCCGTAGCTGTAGCGCTCCAGAACACATTAATATTCCGTACTGGAAAACTGTTGTAGCTTTTAGAAAATAAGTAAAAAATGCTGCCACTTTTTCGAATTGCTTCGCCTCGGATGAGGTATTGTGTTTTATCGGCAAAAAATATAATGCAATGTTTATTAGAATGATTGTTTGGTCTTTTTTTAGAAGCAGCTGGCTATGTGTTGTTCTGGTTTGTGCAGTTCCTGTATAGAAATTGAAAAATTTTATTTCTTCTTTTCTGTTTATATTTTTTACTATTAAATATGTCTATACTTACAAAACTGTGTGTGACTGTAAACACGACAGGTTGTGGGTTCGGTTTCCACTTGAAGAAATAAAATTCTTAATATTTTCATTTTTTTTATATTTTCTTCGCTCTGTTATGGAGGCAAAATGCGGCGTTGAAGTCCGCCACTCAACACGCAATGGATTCAGAATTTGGCGGAAAGTGGGGAGCAGTTTTAACACAAGGCTCCCTCTGCCTATCCTGCTACATGCGGAATACAGCGTGAAGCTGAAAAAAAATACTTAAAATTTTTATTTGAACATACATACTTTGTCTATTCAGTAATATACAAAAATCGCGTGTTTCCTGGTAAACCTAAACCAAATCTAATTTCACCTTTGGATAACTAATAATATTTATAAAATGCTTCAAATTATCAACTTGTTATAAAAAATATTCTACGCAATATTATCAAAAATCAACTGAAAAAATATAACGATTTATATCTAAAACGAGCAATTGCTTTATTTTACAAAACCACCACGGAATAATAGATGAAAATTCGTATAAAACACAATTAGCTAAATGGAGCAACAACGTGGCTTTCAGGTTCCCTTTCTTAAGAAAAAAAACAGCTTATTCTCAAAAGTAATTCCGATCCCGACATTAGCCTGTTTGTGCCGATCGGTGCAATGGCGCGTGCCACCATAAAGGCCCCACGAGGAAGACGGAAATCGACGTCAATAATAGACGAACACCATTAGTTTGCGATTGATAATCCCCATAGATTTATTGGTAACGGAAGGCATAACAGTTTTGCGGTAAAATTGAGCGGATTCGATGCCCGACTTGACAATTGAGAGCGAATTTAGTTTTTTTTTACGTCCTTACAAATCTAATTTTTATGTCAGCGTTATGTATGGGCTATGACAAAAGTTTTGGTTGGTGGCGGATTGGTTTATGATAACATATAATTACATTAATCTTTAAATATATAATAGAATGGGTTTAGTTATATATAAGCATCGACATCTAGTTCATACCATATATATTTCTTTTAAATTAATGAATGAAAATGAATTAGGATCATCTAAATAAAATTACTAAGGTCAAATTTGCAAAAAAAGCAAAAAACTAGCTCACAGATCAACAGCATCACCTAGAGCAGTTCTAATTAACAATGCAGTGTTCTACCCCGCAGTGTTCCCCCACGCGGGCCCCAGCGGCGCGTACAGCCCGGAGGCGACCATGGGCTACATGATGGACGGCCAGCAGATGATGCACAGGCCACCCACAGACCCCGCCTTCCACCAGGGCTACGCGCACTACCCTGCCGAATATTACGGTCATCATCTTTAATGCGCACTTGTACATGTGAGTATTGAAATCAATTTGTTTTTATTTTTTACCTTAAGTATTGGCTGTAGTAGTAGGTTCTAGCCCCACTCGGGGGATGAAATGTTTACATTTCGCCGCTGTGACCAAGCCGCGTTGAGTCAACATGCAATGTCCAGAGTTCGGAAAATGTTAGATTCTTTCTGGCTATACCGATATACAGGTACATGAAAATGCTTTTATTATATGGTATTTTAAGCCGGGACCTACCTAGAAATTTCATATAAACATTCTCATTCCTAGCATAATCTTTTCTACAAGAGGTATATGATCTCACAACCCACTTCAGACCCGACCCTAGATCATTCCCAACCAATTTTTTTAATTTTTTTTTATTAATATAGTGTCTAATAATATTGAACTGTTTCCAGATACGTCTGAACCATCGTCCGGCGTCTGGCTCGCGGCCGACCGCGGCCCGCAAGCGCACGCGCACACGTGATACACAAACAGGAGATGCTACTTGTATATAAAGCGGAACATTTTGTAATATTTGAAAAAGTATACGATCTCCTAAATTAAGAATTAAAAGTCAACTTTAATGTTTAAATTAATGTAAATTACGAAGTGACTGGACTGGCGCGCAACGACTCGCCCGCTACTGAGCAAAAATGAATATAACAATAAAACGGTTTGATAGTTATCGTATAAATATTTATAGCTAATTGTGTATTGTTATTACGTAAAATAAAAATAAATAATTGATTAGTTGTAAGTTGAACCTATCACTGAGGGCGCTGGATTCTGAAATGACATATGAGGATAACGCGTCTGGATTATTGAGTTTCTCTGTATTTTATTGTGGATCTTTTTGAGGGATTCGTGTGTTTGTGTACTGTTTACATTTGTGTAGTGTTGCCAGAATTTGTAATATTCCTATCACGTTCACTGTTTTCTGAGCTACAATACTTGTATTTGTTGTAGTGCTGTCTTTTAATATACATATGTACATTCTTGTGTTTGGAAAGTCACACATTTTAAATATTAAGATATAAATTATATGTTCCATTTATACAATCAGTTTTCAATTATCCATTTTGAAATGTATATTCTTCTAATTTATGTCAAAAAAATCTGGCACCACTATATAGAAAATAAATACTAAAACTAAAACAAGCTAAGGCCACCATAAACTATGCCTACAACACTCACGACGCGCGACAACCCTAACTTATTCGGGAACAACAATTTTGGGTTACTTTCAAAACTTTTATTTCACACTGTCACCATTATTTATTTATTGGATTTGAACGCTCAACTTAAGTTCTAAGTAAATGTCAATTTCACGTTTCAAACAATTTTGTATTATTGTAATTTTGCAATTTTGCTTTACAGGTGACGTACATATCTTTGAATTATATAGATTATATATACATATATATATATATATTTATTATTATGGGTATCGGATATCATATTCACCTTGCCTTGGTGTTCAGTAATGTAGCACAATTTGTAACCGATGTATACGATTGAATAAATGATATTTTACACTGTTAAAAAAAACGAGAAGATTTTTAGCTCTATTTTGTCTTGATACCTAACATTGCCTTCTAACATTAATGTTAATACACTTTACGTACGGCAACACATGTATACAATTTTAAATGTCAACGTCAAATCCTTGTGTCAATTGAGTTTGACAGATGGAACGGCGTTACGGCCTCGTTCCGTGGACGTAGAACGCGTTGTTTTCGTTACTATATTTTATCTATTTATATAAAAAGAACTACGGAACCAAAATGTTTAATCGAAAACATAGGTAATTCTAATTACCAGCCTTAATCCAAGTATACGACTGGAGCTTTTAAAAAAAATTGACGAAAAAATTGAATTTTGGTATTAGCTGCGGTTAACTTCATAATCGATAGTTATCCGGGTCAAGCTTTATTCTAGTGTAACCGTTTCTGGTGAATGCGCTGTGTTTGTTTTTTACGCTGTAAATACTGAAAATAAAAATAGAGAATAACCGAAAGCAATGGGAATAAAAAACACGAATATGGCAACATTTACCAACTGAAAACAAACACATCGCATAATAATAATAATAATTTTTTTTATAAATATATTTGTTAACTTTTGTAAATAAAACGTGGACAAACTCTAATGTATAAACCGTTCAGTTTTCAATACAATATTTCAGTATTAGAATCTTTATTTGGAAACACGATAACACCGGAATTTGTTACGATAATATTGTTAATGCAATTTTTGTAATATATTTTTTATTAAGATGACAGTCTTCGTAGTGTCTAGATTAATGTATTAATTGAAGATTTTTATTTTGATTTTTTTTTGTTCTTTATCATTATTTTATATTATATTATGTATGTACATTGAATATGAATTTGGAAGTCAAAATGTAAATATAGTACTAATAGTTCGTCAGCGCAACACCTTGTAACGACTTCTGAGATTATTATATATTTGTATTGTATAATTGATGAGTTATGTATGAAAGTGAATTGAGTTTTCACCCAAGCTGGACTATCAGAACGCTGACGGTACGCGGGAGGACATGAGGTGTCGGCATTATGAATGCTACGAATTGTGTAAAAAATATTAAAAAATTATAAAAAAAATGGGTTTTGTTTCATTTTTTTTTGTTTTGGTACTTGCGTGTTTGTTGGGTTATGTTTCTTTTCCTTTGCAATATAGCTTTAAAGTTATCTGTTAGAATTATTTTATTAAATACATGACAAGTCAGCAAAATTTTTTTTATAATAACTTTTAATGATAAATTTACGAACAAAATATATTTTAAGTGACTAATTTAGATATTATAATGACGACCAAAACTTAACCATAAATGAGACTACTATAGAAAATTAAATTAATCTTTTTCAATTGAAGTCACTTAAATTATGTAACCTTAATATTATGTATCAGTATATTGTATGACACTACTCAACTTCCGTCGAATTCCGGAGGCATAGCGTGTTGAGTGGCGGAGCTCAACGCCGCACTTTGCTTCGTTATCAGGACTCACGACTGGCGCATACTACACCATATACCATCATAAATAAAATCCTTAATAGTAGTGTGAGACACACTTAATAAAACTTTCACATGAAGAAATCTTACATTTCAACACGCACTGTATACAATTATTATTCTACACTTACACAAAAAATTAAATTATTTATTTTATGATTTTTCTTAAAGCCTAAATTAGTTTAAACATTCAAAAAAAAAATACTAATATATATTTTTCTTATTTATAAACAAGGTGCAGCTTAAAGAAAACTTTGAGAATCGAAATACTATAAAATACAGAAAAGAGTGATCTACTAGTTTCTGTGCTCTAACAAAAAATATACTCCACCCTTAGACGGTTTTCAAGAGTTAAATGCATTTTCGAAAACGTTTTCTCAAAAAAAATTATACATCTCCTAAACTACATAAACATATACACAAACAAACCTCCAAATAGCATGTAATATATAATACAAGAGCATCAAAGTGCTACGCCGTAGCGTACCGTAGCGTCGTAGCGGGCGTGGCGCCTCGGAATGGCGGACGACAGTGACTAATGGCACGCCGGGACGGGTCCAGTGACGCGTGCCAGGGCTGCCGATGCTTAATTCTGGTGTTTTATTATGAATATCTATATATTATTATGGTAAAAATAATATATTTCCTAAGTGGTAAAAATAATGATTAAATTTAATTGAATACTTAAAAAACTAACAAGGATAGTAAGTTTGATTACTTATAAAATTTTGCAATGAATGGAATGTCTTAACACAAGGTTCCCTCTGCCTACTCTGCTATACTCTGCTGCTGTCCGAATCGGGATAAAGCGTGAAGCGAAAAAGGTAAGTAATATAACGCCCGTTTGCTCACTGAGGCATTGCGTACTTGACGATATATAAATTTCAATAGTTCAAGAATTTTAAAATTCACATAAAGATATATACATATATGTAGGCATATGGTAATATAATTGTGTTAATAAGCAACAAAACTTTGCCCAGCTTATTTTTATATTCAAATTTATTTCCTTGATTTCTCTGTCTAGTAGGACGAGGCAAGGAATGAGTGCTCCACTTTTCTAAAATCGGAGGAAACAAAAGAACAATCACTACTAAATACAATCTACTATCCATAGCCAACAAAACTAAAAAAGGCTACGACAACACCAGCCTGCATGCACCACTCAACAATTTAAAACTCTTAACTCTATACTATTTAATTGTAGAAAAACACCAAAGAAAAAAAACAACCCTACATTCCACCCAGTAAGCACAGTGAGCAACGCACCGATTGTATCGCCCGCGGACGGGGCACCCCCATTTGTCACCCCCCGCGACAAAAGAAACGCGAGCTCAGAAACTAAATCTGTACCAATTTATGTTTAGAGTAACCAGATGATGCCCGGGACCAATTGTTTTGTATGCCCCTTAGTTATTATTGAGGCAGGTGGCTGAAAGACCAAGAGAAAAGGAATAACTATATTAAAAATGTTTACTAAAACGCGGTGTTGAGTTCTGCCACTGTTAATCTCAAATTCAAGTTCAAAACGGAGAACGCTGTGTTTGACACTAGATTTTTTTGCCAACCCCTACTTTTTGGAAAAAACGTATGTATGTAGTCGCTTTTCATTTCCTCCATACATAATATATATCGAGGCCAGTCGTTGTGCAGGCGCACAAATTGTGACTGTAAAACTGGTTGTGGGTTCGATCCCCAGTCGAGACATGAAATATTTATTTAAATTTATTTTTTCATTTCTTCGCTCTGGTGTATAGGCAAAGCGCGGCGTTGAGTTCTGCCACTCAACATGCAATACATCCAGAATTCGGCAGAAAGTGGGGAAAGGAGTGTCTAGTTATCACTTTCCTCTGCCTACAGCGTGAAGCTGATTTTTTTTTGAGATAATATATATCCATAATAATATTTGGAGACAATGGGTATAGGTAAACGTAGAAGCTTTTGATAGATTATTTATAATTTTGATGGATTTTTTATACACTTAGAACGTAGGTAGCATAAGCGACAGATTGAAATGAGAGATTATAAAGCCAGCTTTTTTTGGTAAACTCTACTTTGAGACAATATAAAGGATATCGTTATTTAAAACATCTCTTTTATATGATTATTGAAGAAGAGTTTGTTAAGTAGAGTTATATAATTGTCGAATAAACTAGCCGAGTTGATGGAGACGTAGACATAAAACATCCAAAATTTCCCTCAAATAGGATTCGAACTTGAACCAAATCCACATAAAACTTGAACTTTAACCAAACCTGACCTAAATTAGTGGGTAGTTCAAAAATTTATAAGGCAATACAGAAATTTCATTTGCATAAATCTCAGTTTAATCCACAACGATGATCCCATTCACAGCAGGTACCGAGTAGAGTATGTACAGTGCGGTCGACTAGTCGTGGTCACTTTGAAGTTAGCTGTAGATGGCTGCGCAGATTTACTACTAGATTTTTTTATAACTTTTAAGTATTGTCTTCCGTACAACATAATGCGCAAAAGTTGAAAACCTAACTTCAGAAAGGCCACAGCTCGTCGACCGTACTATATGAAAAGCCCAAGAGTTCCCAATTTCAACGGCGGCCAATTTAAGAGGGCCACCGGCGACATGTTTATAGCTTAATTAAACTTTTACACAGAAACAAATAATTAGAATGACGGTATCGCCGAAAAATAACAACAAAATTGATGTTTTTTGGATTATTTCATGATATTTACTTGGTTGTAAATTCGTTAAAAGTTATGTGGAGTGGTAATTTAGATCTTAAGTATATGTTAAATAAATAAATAAATCAGCTTCACGCTGTATCCCGCACACAGCAGGGTAGGCA
>DWAO01000667.1:0-23462 GCA_018230605.1 Heliconius congener | reverse complement strand
TATATATATATATATATATATATATATATATATATATATATATATCTGGTAGATAAAAGTTGAGAACAGCCATTCAAAATGCAAGATATGCAAAGCTGAAATGAAAATGGTAAAGAGGAAGCTTTACACTAGGTTCCCTATACCTTTCCTACTATATGAAGAAAATAAAGAATAATAAAGCTAATAAAATACTTATAATTACTAATGTCAAAACATGTGAAGATATATATTTATACTGTCAAAATACCTTCGCATACGGCGAATTCATAATCGTATGTATTACTCGAGGTTCCAAGTCTAATAGCACTGCTCTAGGAATATAATGATCGTCATCTGCTTGATAAAAGAACACATCTTTACGATCAGTTCCCGCTGTAGCAAACTCTTCTAAAATACCTTCGGGCGAGATGCCATGTTCTATGCAAAGTTGTTTCCAAAATTCAAAGCCAACTGTAACATAACAAAAGGATATAAGTAAACTGTTTAGAGAGTCCGAATATTTAATAAAAGGAAGTAATTTATTACTTTGGTTGCCACACTGGCCGAGCTGCAAAGTTATCATTTCACTCGGCATTTTGTTAGAAGAATAATTTACTCGCTTTGAAAAAAGTACTTTAGTTTTCAGATAAACATAAACATAACCAATGTATGACTTGATGAACGATAAAACGTCACTTTTTAATAAAATAACCAGATTTTGTGGGAAAAATATTGCAAATAATTATTTTTACGTAAATTGATTCAGTGAAAAGTTAAATAATCGTATTATTTTCTATATTAAACAATTAATTAACTTTATGAATTATGAACCTTTTTTTAATTTAACTGACACTTTTGACAGCTATGTACGATTAATATTTGACAAATATATAAGAATAATGTTGGTAGTTTCAAAATGTCATGGTGAAATAAATAATAAAAAACTGTGCCATATTGTACAATACTAATATAGCAATATGGTAAAAACGAATATGCCAAAAAGCTAATGATCATCACTTATTTACATTATGTTCTTTATTACACCAAATTCATACATAATAAAACATAAATTTCGAAATTTCATACACAACGGTGGACTTATCTCTAGAAGAGATCTCTTCCAGCTAACTCGTGGAACTGGATAAGTACAAAGTAGCGGAAAAGACAAGACAGTGTTGAGACAAAAATTATCATCTTTAGTATGGCGAGTAATATGTTAAAAATTTTTAAATAATAGGCAGGGTATATTTGATCGACTACTATATTACATGGCAGGCGGCAGCTATATGGCAGCCCTCGTCTCGCGTCAAGTTATCTATTACTCAGTCAACTAGTCAAGTCAGTGACATAATGTCAAAATAAGAAGAAAGACTAAAAACAGGCTTTCGTTTATAATATGATTTAAATAATACTGTAGTAATTTCATAATTTTATAAAATAATTACTTTTACAATGTATAATTTCATATAAGTATAATTCAGTGAAATTGTGTACTATATCCTATTTTTGTTGTCTTAAGTTAGGTAGGTAAAAAGTTTACTTAACTTGGTGGCCTTCGCAAGTTATTACTTAATTTGCAACCTACGACAACTTGTGAATACTATATTAGAATAATGTCATCTTCGTAGTTATTTTAGTAATAGATTTATCTTTAAATAGTAGTTAACGTTAATTTTATTGGATTTGTATAATTTTTAAATATATAATATGAGTAATTCAGCTTATGATAATTTAACAAATTGTTATAAAAATAAAATAGTTTTACTGTGTTTTAGCTGAACAAATAAATCATCAAAATGCCAAGAAAGTTGCTTAAGTTTTTGATAGTTTTTGACAACACATCTCTATTATATTTCCCTGGCCAGTTTTTATCAGGGAAAGTTTTAATGGAACTACAAGATGATACTCCTGTACTAGGTAATTAATTGCTTAATAGTTCATTAGTTATTTCCATAGTCCCCACCTACTTAACTGGTCTTACATACTTTTAAATGAGTTATTTTAATGTGGGATGTAAGGTCATTTGGTTGTATAGAGCCATGAAAGTTAAACTAACTAACTTTGATGGATATATTTGAAAATCTATTGAACAATTAATAGTCTTTTATAACTAACAATAATATATATTTTACAATTTAAAAATATTAAAGGCTTTATTTATAAATATTTTAACACAAATATTTTTTTTTTTAAGTTATAAAAAATTGCACTACTAAAATTACACTAGTAGTGCTATTTTCTAGTTTATTTTATCTAATTTACCAATTACTTTATATAGTGATTAATATAGATTTCAATTTTTGGATTTTAGGTCTCCATTTCCACGTAGTAGGTGAAGGTGTTGTGAGAGTAGGTTCAGGTCGTCATGAAAGGCTTTTTGACAAGGAAAACTACATTGATTTTAGAATGCGACTACTTGGAGAACCAGGTAATTTATATTATCTATATTTATTAAAACAAAGTTTACATAGGTTCTGCTTGGTTCACTATGGATTTTGGTTAAAAAAACATTGAGTGCCAATGTAACCCTAATAATAAAACTATATTTATTTATAGTTAACTAATATCCTCAATAATCATTTAAAATCATTGTAATCCTTAGAAGTCAGTCACTAGAACAAAAATATTTTTAAAAATATATGAAAGCAGTAATCAAAGTAAATCAATAATTCAAGTTAAATTGAGTTCAGGTTAGTTGAGGTCTTCAGACTGCCTAGTATGGTGTGTCATGCCCATTAGGCGCGGTAGTTGAAGAACACCTGCAACTCATCACATTTGGCACTACAAGTCAGCAGATTGGGATGGGACGCATACATTTTACTCATCTTATTCCTGGGAGCCAGTTTGCTTCTCTTCCAATGATTCTAGTACCTGTGATGCTGCTATGGCCAATGTGGTCCTACAGGGCATGAAACTTTATATTCCTAGCACTGTAGTGCCCATCGGTGGCAAATCACAACCTTGGATAGATACATTTTGCAAGCTTTAGCCAATGCGAGGCATATCAAATCTGGGCCGAGGCACTGGTTACTAAGGGTCTGAAGGTGAAAGCCTCAAAAAGCAAGTAAAACTGAGTCTCTAGGTTTTTTAAGTTGCAAATTGCCAGAGGAAGGTCCGAGCATGCCGAGAAGCTTGAGAGCTACCCGTCTGGGACTCCTGTGAAAAGCTGATCTCCTGGGTGCTGGCATGGCATCCCCCCTTTAGTGCTCATTCATGTGCTTCTGAGCTGACACCGATGCTAACGTGTTTGTTTCGGCACTCTTTCTCAGTCGGCGTAGTTCCAGACTTATAGAAGAGCGCTCTCATCTACCCGATCCCGATGAAAGACGATGGTTCCGATCTATCTAACTACAGGCCTATTGCTATCACCTTCATGAAGTGATGGAGAACATTATAAATAGCCAACTCTTGGTTTATCTGGAAAATCACCAATTGATTAATGACCATCAACATGGCTTCCGCCATAATCTTGACTGGTGATCTTCTGGTCCATCTAACTCACTGCTGGGTGCCGGCTATCGAAAGCAAGGAAGAGGGCCTGGCAGTTAGTTTAAACATGACGAAGGCCTTTGATCGAGTGCGGCATGGGGCACTTCTTGCAAAACTTCCATCCTACGGGAGTTTTTATGCAATTAGATCGTCAGCTATCTCACTGGGTGCAGCATCAAGATCGCTGTCGACCATGGCATGTGGCATGTGTTCGGAGCATCAAGGTTTTTGCTCGAACACATGAACGCCTAAGCATCAACGCATGATATCAGTGCAGCCGCACTGCTATCGCCTACGATGTTGTTACTGCATATCAGTGACATGTTAGAGGATTCTAGCATTCATTGTTATGCAGATGATAGCACAGTGGAAAGGAATTTGGTTCAATTCAATCAGTCGTATCGCCAGTCTTCCAAAACACATCCCTTATAGAGGTGCCTAATATCAACACACGGGGCCTTAGCGCTTCGAGTGACTACCAGTATCGCGATCATCTGGTAAGCAAGGCCAAGTTGGCCTCAAAGAAACTGGGACTCATAAGCACAGCGAGACTGTACTTTACGCCAAAACACCGCAACCACACAAACAGGTTCGGCCTCATATAGAGTACTCTTCTCATCTCTGGGCTGGTGCAGCCCAATATCAGCTTGACCTATTTGACGGCGGTTATCACCTTACCATCAGGTGACCCGTACACTCGTTTGCATTGTCTTTTTCCATAAAATAAAAAAAGTTCAAACTAGTAATGAGACTAGAGACTCACTTTGTTAACCTTTGTTAGTCAGTTGTTTAAATTAGGTAGGCAGGCATAACATATTTTTAGCATTGAATTTTAACATCCGCGTAGGGAACAGAGTATCTTGACATTAAATCCTCTTCTATCGGTATATTCTCATTATTACTGTATACCGATACAGTGTAAAACTAAAACATGCTTATCTCTAGGTCACAGCACATCAGTCCTTTCACCAGGCATACACAGTTTTCCTTTTAAGTTGGGTCTACCTATGGGTTTACCTTCCACATTCCTCGGTACTCATGGGTGGGTACAATATTATTGTAAGGCGGCACTAAGAGAACCCAACGGCTTGACACACAAGAACCAACAAGTGTTCATTGTTATGAATCCGATTGATTTGAACCTGGAACCTCCTGTTTTGGCTGTGAGTATTGTGGTTTTTTTTCTTGTTTTGTTTTATGAAGTTTTTTTTCACACTGTATCCCGCTCACAATGGAGTAAGCAGAGGTAAGTGTTAAGGCACTTCGTTTCCCACTCCTAATTCACACCGCCAAATTCTGCGTGTGAGTGGCGGAACTCAATGCTTCTAGCTTCAAGACATTCATTTTCTACTATCAGCCCAAATTTGAGACATTCCATGTTGTAGAGAAATTCAACATTTGTATCAATCCGCTGAATGAGAATCGAAACCCGAACCGAAACCTACGCGTTTGCAGTTGGTACTTTTGCGCCACGATATTATTGTGAAGGCAAAATTAAAATAAATAAACAAAAAATCGAACAGCAACAAATAGGAATGTCTGAATGTGGATTTTTACATACAACTTCTATCCAATTATGTCAATAAACAAAGAAAGGTAGGATGAAGATAATTGCGACTGTAGGAATGTTCGTGGACAATTAGCACTAGCGATGAGTGTTTAAAATCATCTTTTTACATTTATAGTGCGGTTGTGCGTAACTTTTAACGTCATGTATGACAGAACATTTTAAAGGCGTGTAAACTATACATTTACATTTGTGGGTCGTCATGGCATAGTGGAATAGGCATTTTTTTATTTCTTGGCCATTCAATAAGCAATGTTTCGAAAGTTACGCGAATAGTAGGCACTGTGTCCCAACATTAGTTATCCTCTGCCTATTCCCTAATATGGGGGAAAAAGCGTAAAGCTGGAAAAGAATTTAAAATATATAATTTCTGTACTCACTAGAAAGGCATTACAGAAAACAATGTAAATTAGTTGGCGCTTGTTACATAAGTACCATCGAAAGGCTCTAACCACTAAGCTATACATAGCTATACATAGCTCTAACCACTAAGCTGTACATAGCTTAGTGGCCTTTGGACGGTAAACAAAAGGCGCGAGTTCGTTTTTACACGTTTTCTAAAATGATTTTTCTATCCTCAGTGTGAAATAATACTAGTAAAAATATCAAAATATTATCAGCCTCACGCTGTATCCCAAACAAAGCAGGGTCGCCAGGCGGACCCTAGTGTTCACACTCCGTTCCCCATTTTCCGCCAAATTCTGGAGGCATTACGTGTTGAGTAAATATTAAAATAAATATATGTGTTATCTTTTCACAGCAAGAATTTGAGCTAAGCGTGGAACACAAACTAGGTGTAGGGTGCGTAGGGGGTGGCGCGGTCAGTTGCCGCGTGGCGCTCGACCGTGGCGCGTACGTCCCGGGACAGAGTATATCACTGAACGCACGTGTAGACAACCGTTCTAAAACCGCCATCAAAGCCATACGCGCTGCTTTAACTGAAACCGTACAATATAGTGCTCGAGGGAAAATAGCAGCTAAGGAAAGTAGGGAATTGGCTCGTTTAGTCCGAGGGAAACTCCGCGCCGGGGATTCGCAGCTATGGCGCGCTGAGTTGCTGTATGTACCACCGTTGCCTCCCACTAATTTGAGGGGCTGCCATCTTATATCCGTGCAGTACGATGTTTTTGTGAGTATGGCTTTATTTTTAGTGTACTCTATATATGTAAAAGTTTTTAATATATTTTTTTGACAATTAAGAAATGAAGGAACGGAAAAGAAGATATAGTTTGTTCTTGTAAATATTAGGTCCTTTGAGCTAAATATATTTGTTTATTAATAAAAAATAAGTATACCATTAAATCTGACGTTTAAATACATATAATAATCAGCTTTTTATGATAATTAAAAAGTAGAAATAATTGTACATAAATTAAAATATTGGGAAAATACCTTTAATGTTTTTAATTCTATTCTTACTAAAAATCTTTATTTCCAGTTCATAATAGAACCGAAGAGCTTAGAGAAGGAAGTGAAGCTACAACTACCTATCTTATTGGGTACTTATCCGTTCCGCGACGATGAGGAACCACATCCGCCTACCCACTACCCCACCACACTACCCGTATTCCGTCCCTGGCTTAACGATAAACAATGAAATGTATTTATTAACTGCCATTTATATGTATATTGAATATTATACAGTATACTATTTACGTTTTCATATTGTAATAGGTCAATGTTCATAAAATATAACATCACGGCGTCCGTCAAGGCTACCTGTTGACTCCTACGCTGTTTCTTCTGCATTTTAATAGCATGTTAAAGGATTCTAATAATCATTGCTATGCAGATGCACAGTAGACGTTATATACATCGGAAAAACGTCGACCAGTGCCAAAATAAATTTATGTCTTCTGTCCAAAATAAACTTGTCTCCTCTTTCTGTTGAGGTACCTCTCGGGAATGATTCCTCATGGGGTGAAATGAAACTTGGTTTAACTCGACCCCCAAAAAACACAAGCGGCGCGTTACCCATTTAGAAAACCTATGTGTCGTGTGACCATTTTTCCAGAATATTCCTTCTGTTTCCTAATTTCCAGTATCAGCACATTGTGCCTTAGCGTTCCGAATGACCGACAGTATTGGAAACATCTGGAAAGCAAGACCATATTGGCCTCAAAAAAAATGGGGGTCATCAGCAGTGACACAGTACTCACGCCAAAACACCGATTTGCTCTGGTATAGGGCCCAGGTTCGGCTTCATATGGAGTAGAATCTCATCTCTGGGCAGGTGCACTACAATATCAGCTTGTCCAATTGATCGCATATAAAGTAGTGCCGTCCTAATGATCTGTGAAAAACATTTTGACTTTGCGTAGAGACGACTCCTCGCTGTGCGTTCTTCTGCATTTATCATGGGAAGTGTTCTAGGAAACTGTTAGGTTAAGTCAAACTGTAACCAGTTAAGTAAAAGGAACTGTTAGGTGTTCTCTGCCGACGAATTTTCTAATACAGTAAATCACTATCTTAAATATTGAACCGGCACTCCACTACTGTGGGGTTTCGTAGGAAATTCTTCAACTGTGGAATGGCACCTATCTCCACCTCGGCGGTCGGCAACGCACCTGTAGCGCCTCTGGCGCTGCTCCACGGAGTCGGGGGCGGCGGTGATCACTTGCCATCAGGTCACCCGTGTGCTCTCTCGCTTTATATTTTTCCATAAAAAAATTATATGAAAGGCTAAACCGTTTCTGCATTAATTGAATGAAAATTGTCTTAATGCAAAATATTTTATCAACTAAAAATCGATTTTTTAACTTACTTATTTCCTGAATACATTGTTCTTTACAAATGTACATCAATCTTAATAGTTATTCGAATTATAAAAAATAAACACAATCATTTAATAAATATATGAATTCGTTAATGCAAAAGTGACCAACTGACTAGATAATGATAACATCTATATTAATAGTGAACTATTCGTGAAAATTATATTTTGTACGTTTTTTTATTAAATATCAATAATAATAAATATATGTAAACATATTATATTATGTATCTACAATATATATGTATGCATATATTATGTAGGTTTATAAACACGGTGCTTTTTATATACATAATATAACATGACTACACTGGTCGATAATTAATTTTATATTTGATTGAACATTTAAAGGCTTAGTAAAAGTAGATGGAAATCAATATGATAATGCGGTAAAATATATGATGTTTACAATTATAAATATGAATTACTACTTTTAATTTAAAGAAAAAATAGTGCGGCGTTGAGTTCCACCACTTGATACGCAATGGCGGATAGTGAGGAACGGAGTGTCTTAACGCTAGGTTCCTACCCTGCTGTGTGCGAGATACTTTTCATATAATTTAATGTTTCATCTAAACCCTAGAAGAATTCAATATATGACATCAAATTTTATAATGGATAACGCATTTTATTTTAAAATTACTTAGTGCCATTATACACTTTATGTATTATTGATAGGGTTATCTTTTTAACATAATAAAATATCTTGACAGTAGAACTTACGAAAAATCTTTGGCGAAAATTAAATATATTGCTATGCATATAACCCCATCAAAAATATATAATATATTTTTTATCGTAACTAAAACTAAGCAAACTATCTTTTATTTTAAAATGTGGCAGCAGATTAATATGTATATAACTAACCTGTGATACGAGACCGTCCATTTATAGTAGTATTATTTACTTTGTAATAAATATTATTAAGAATTTTTATAATCATTGTATACAAATTAAACTTTATATTCATAAATCTGTTTTTATTTAGAAATTTTTGGAAAATGTAATAGTTAAGTAATAATTGCAACATTCAGATTTTACTTGATTAATAAAAGTATTTTTGGTAGCTATTTAAATGCAGTAACCTAATTGACTGAACTCTGAATGTATTGTTTATAAATTCAAATGTTATACGAAATTGAGAGTACCATGGCGCAGTGAGACAATGATGGTTGCGGGATCAATTCCAACTTGTGGGAATGAAGAACAATAATTTCCTCATGGGCATAAAAAAAGAAGGGAGTGAGCGGAGCGTGCCCGTCCCACAAAATTTACTAACAAAAACATTTTCCCTACAACTTTCAAGAAGCTTTTACAGAAACATATTTGTTCCTCCAAAAAATATTTATAAATACATTCATTGTCATTCTGTATTCTTTACGGTACATAACGTTAATCAAAATAAAATTACATAATCTAGTAAGAATATGTGTATGTTGAGATCTGCCACACTAAATAATATATAAAAGAGGAAAGCGAAAAAAAAAACATTATTGTTTTTATTAGGGCTGAATAAAACCACAATATAATTATAAACTTTATTGACATCACTTAGTGGCGAAACCAATATCACTTGAGATAACTTATGGAGCAAATTTCTGCTTATATACTACCAACATATCATAAAGCGCGGTAATTACATTCAACACGAGATCTTTAAAACATCGAGATAGTTGATTATTGCAGCAATTTTAAGAAGATATACACTAGAAATTACCTCACGACGTTACCTTAAATCGGGATTCAAGTTTATTCAAGATTAGAATTGTAGGGGTCAATATGTAGCCCCAAGCGCTTTTATTACTGAACGCGAGAAGTATAGATGATTTTAGCGCGAGTGTTGCTAAAGTTACCTAATGAGGTTACCTCAAGTTTTGGGATTATCCACTGACGAATGCTGCGTATACAGAGCAGAGTTGCGCAATAACTTCATTTATAGAGTGCGATACGTACATAGTTACCTCAAGTCCGAGACTAGGGTACAAGAGATAAGAATGTAAGAGGTTATCCAGGTAAAATAAGGTAAGGCTTCTTGGGGACGACGGCTAGGGGTTTTAAGGGTCGAGGGCTAGATGTTGTAGAGGTCAAGGGCTATAAATATTAGGGGCCGACATGTAATATTAAGCCATTTTATTAGCAAGAGCCAGGTGTAAGGAAGATAGTTGTGCAGTCCATTTGTCCAACGCTAGGTACCTTGCAGCACCCCGCGCTCCACTGGCCAGTTCTAATACAGAGTTCACTTGGTCGATGCGACCGCTGATTGTACTGTAAAAAAAAGGTAAATATGTTCTATAGTGATATTATCGGTGTATTTTTCTTTATTATTATTGAAGAGGCCGTTTTGGCGAAGGTACACAGCATCTGACTAATAACGATGATTGTAAGTTCGATTCTCTTTGGGGTAATGGATTATTTTCATCTCCTCAATGGGCCCATTGGGACTACTTACCGTCCAATTTTTTCCAATGATTCAAAAATTGGGCAGTGCGTGGAGTGTCTTAACACTAAAATACATCTGCCTACATACTAAAAATGCATAAAACTGAAAAAAATACCAAACTTACTTATCAAGAATACAAGTAACAAGCAAATTTTCCACTTCCTTTTCATCAATATTCAACTCTTTAGAAATGAATGGTATGTGTATCCTTGTATAAGGACCTATTAACTTTATAAGGACTTGGGTACGAATATTTCTTAGTAAATCCTCGATGTGTTCTCTTATAAATGGATCGTCCATTATATTATTACGATTGTGTTTCAATATAGCTTCAAAATCGTTGATATCGTTGTTTTGATACGCCATTACTAAGTTCGTCATAGCAAGGATTTCTGGATCGTTCTTATAGGGTTTTGCCTCTTGAGAATCGAATGGATTTATGCCGGATTTCATTAACCTGTAAATTTGTAGTATAATAGCTGTATTCATAATCTTTAAAATATAATCAGCTAAATGTACATTATGTTCTTGTGATACTAAATTTAATTTCTTTTCTTTACGACAAGAGGCCAGTGGCGTAGGGGTACAAAGTGTGACTGTATAATCGACTGGTTGTGGGTTCGATGCCTACTCGAGGAGATGAAATATTTTTTTACATTTATATTTCCATTTTTTCGCTCCGGTGTCCAGGCAAAGCGGGGCATTGAATACCGCCACTCAACACGCAATGCCTCCAGAATACGGCTAAAAGTGGGGAATGGTGAGTTTTAACACTAGGTTCCACTCTGCCTACCCTGTTGTGTGCGAGATACAGCGTGAAGCTGACTTTTTTTATATTCTTTTTTTTTTACTTCTAAAAAACAATCCGCGACACCGTATATCTATCTCTTATAAATAATTTACAATAAGGCATTTTGTTATGAAAAATAGTAAAAAATTGTAAGGTTTGTTTCATCGATTTTTATTAGGTATGTATATTGAAACTTACGAGCGGCAGTTATGTCATCATCAAAGAAATTTTATGAAGATAAACTTCGGCTTATATAGCATTTAATTTGGATATATACTTTTCGAGAAAATGTAACATTAAAATAATTCAACGCTCTGTTTACGGCCGCAAGCCTAGGTTCTACTCGCGTCTCCTTGCCGCCGATGACATTCTCTCAAGCAACCACGTAATGCTTGCATTTTCTCAGAATTATGAAAACAAGTTGTTCATGATTAAATGTATCTATTTGTTAGCAAAGCCGCATAATAAAAGTATTATAGATGGTATGCTGGCGAAGTCGCGAGTGGCTGGGTGGCTAGTATAATAATAAAATGTATGGATTTATGGATGAATATTATTATTATTGGACGATGTCTATAGAAGTTATCAAATAATAATAATTATTATGATGATTTAAATTTATCGATTTATTAGTTAAAATGTTTTCGAACCACCAATTTGCGTATGAACAGTCCGTATAATTACAAATAGACACCTACTCAAACCGAACAAATTAATACAACTTTCATTCAATCGTAGTCTATTCGTATCGTAGCAAGCAACATAAAACATGATGCGTGTTAGATAGCAAAATATTTATTTTCACTCACTACACACTGTTTTGTGAAAAAGGAGTGTCAAAAGGAATGTCTTGATACTATTCTTTGTCTATTCTATGATATGTAGGAAAACATGTAAAAAGCAGAATATACAAAAAAGTAAAGACAATACAACTTACATATTAGCCAACACAAGATACTTGAGGCAAGTGGTGCGTCGAGGACTCCCAGATTCGTCATAATTTTTAAACGCTTCGAAGAAATCCGTATGAGCTTTCTCAAATTCACCTTCACGCAAGTGCATCTTGCCGCCACACTCTACAAAAAAAAATTTATAAATAAATATTTTAATATTTGTTTTATATTATATTAGAGTAAATTATATAATCGCTTCTATGGCGCAGCGGCACAGCAGCACAGTAAATACGACGGTTGTAAGTTCGATTTCCACTTGGGAATGAATTATTTTCATTTCCTTGCTCTGGTAGAATGACAAAATGCAGCGTTGCACGCATTTTTTCTACTCAAAATGCAAAGTCATTCTTAAAACTAAGTTCCCTCTGACTACCCTGCTATATGCAGGATATAGAGTGAAGTTAACAATATTGTGAGCTGAATATCCAACGTGTGATGGACTATCCTGCTCACGAGTGTTACAAGCGTATCGACACCCACCACCACCGTGCTCATACTTATAAAAGCTAATGCGCATTTGGGTCCGCCCTCTTTTGGCAGGTCGGTTATGGTGCGTAAGGGTGGTTGGCGTTGATACTGTGAGCTCGTTCCATATAGTGATTATTCTGTTATTGTTTAACTTTGTGTAATGGAAAGTAACGATTGCTTAGTTATATTTGATTGTGAATTCAGATTTATTTACTCAGAAATATTGTTAGAAAAAGTCAACTTAGTAATAAACCGCTTGTAGTATGTCCTGAGTTATCTGTCTGTTTATATTAAACACTTCTGATTCCTAAAAGTATAATATAACATTCAGGTGGTCAACGCTGAAGCAATACATGGAGAACATATTGTAATGCTAGGATCTAGGTTCTAATTTTTAAAAGAGATGAAAAACGACGGAATGCACGATCAGTAAAAATGGTAAAATATTAGAACAAGTGAATGAAGTGGTATATCTGGGAAGTATGTTCAGTAGAGATGGATTACGCCTTTCCACATCCATCTAGTATCTACTAGATGGATGTGGATGGATGTGGAAAGGCGTATTGCTGCCGGTAACAGGGTAATCGGAGCCTTAGCTGCATTGATGCGCGTTTGGCCGTACACAGTGCAGTGTTGGTACCAACACTGTTATACGGCAGTGAAACATGGGTATTGCAGAAGAAGAATGAAGGAAAGATGAATGCCGTGGAGATGCGATATTTTTGTGGGATATGCGGAGTCAGGTTATCTGATCGAATCCACAATGAATACAAAGAATGGTAGGTACTAGCCAGGATGTAATAGTGAGAAAAAAGAAAAACATGCTCAGGTGGTTAGGGCACGTCAAACTGACTGACTAGCCTGCTAGGGATAAAGTGTGAAGCTATGTTTGTATGTATACATTTATTTATAGATAAAACAAAATAATATTTAAAACTCAAGCTCATTACAATTTTTTATAGATAAAAAAACATAATTTACCTCTTATAACACCCATTATAAGTGGATGTGGAATTGCAGATTTTATGTGCAAAGATTGTTCATATAATGCCTTAAGTTTCTTATTATTTTTTTGTGCTGTGTACATTTGTATCTCTAAAGCATATATTTCTAAGAGTTGAGTACCTTTCTTGAGATCATCTTCACCTTCATCAGTCTTAAAAAATAAATTTTAATTTGTTAATTAAGTTTGAAAAAGCAGTGTTTCTCTCTCCTCTACATATACTATCTCATATTCTAGCGGGATGTAGTCACAAGTTTCTCTCTGCCCATAACATGCATGTTACAGAATTAAGGTTTAAAAACATTATTTGTTTGCAATTATGTTTATTTTTAATTGTTATGTGTTATTTTACATCCCAAATAATAATGTGAATCTAAATATTTAATTAATCAACACATGATTTTATAAATAATTTTTTTCAATTCACATGATTTAATAAATAATTTTTTTCAATTCACATGATTTAATAAATAATTTATTTCAATTGTAAAAATCTATGATAATTATTACTTGACAACTCTGATGTAATTGTTTTAATATCTTAGCCAGTTTATTAAAGTCTCCTCTATCATAGTACAATTTGCCTAGTTTTGTGTTGGTCTTAAACCATAATCTGTCATTTTTTGCATCTTTTAAAGCTTCCAATGTTGTTTCATAAAAATCCTGTAATAATTCCATCTGAAAATTGTGAAAAAATATAATAAGATACAAGTTATAAGGTTTTGTCATATTTTTATTAAGAGATATACTTACATTTCTAGATGTTGATATGTAATCAAGAATAGAGTTGATAGATTTTTCTGAATGATTTCTTGTGACTGCACTTTTAATATATGTCAATAGTTGTTTGTATCTAGACATCATTTCAGTGAAATTACTCTAAAAATTAAAATAACACTAGGGCTAATATAATTGTAAATATAAGATGTACTTTAAAAAAAAACTTTTTTTCATATTAGCCATACCAATTTGAAATTAATTTTTATCATTTGCTTCAATGCTTTGAAACCCCATTCTCCTTTGTCTCCACCTTCCAGCTCTAAAACCTTCTGAAAGCTTAACAAAGCAGCTTGAGGTTCGTCTTCTTTCAAAGCTTTGCTGTTATAGTACTGGTTTTCTAGATCGACATCTGGTTCTGTATTACTATCTTCCGAATATTCCTGAAAAATATTTTTAGATTCTATTAAATTTACACAAGAAACAGCACAAAAGAATATTTTTTAACGATTTGACAAATGAGATGTTTAAATGTGAATATAAATCTTTACAAAAACATAACAACAATAACCTACCAGACCATAATCCTCTTCCTCTTCACACATATAATCATCATCGTTATCAGACATTTTGATTAGGAAATAATAAATATATTACAAAATATATTGTACGATGGAACTTTTAACAAATAAGTTATATATTAGAATTTCGTTTTCGGCTATGTAACCAAAGAAATCATCATAATTTTTTTCAGACATCAAACGTCAGCGTAAAGTTTTGACAGTAGCTTTGGTCGTTGATGTAGATAGATAACATAAGATTTACGTATTATAGCTATATATCCGTTTTCCGTAGCATATCATATCGGTACGATATAAATAATTAATTTGTGCTCCTTTTTTTACCTTTAAAAAGAGAGAGGTACATAAATGTGTCTTTTTGTACGAAAGTGCACTATATAAGTAACTATTATATATAATATGTAAAATTATCCACAATACTCAAATTATATATTAATATATCCTTTAAATTTTTAATTGCATATTTCTATAATCAACAAAAATTTTATAAAACTAGTACTTGAAATAATTAACTATTTGGCAAGTTGATGTAAGTTGAACGCACAAAAATGTTTTTTTTTAGATAGGAAATTTTTTTAAAAATAAGGAAATATGTAACCAATTGCAAAAAAGATTTGTTTTAATTGGTTAAATTATTAGCCAATAGAACTCTTTATTCTTTACGAGGGAACAGTAATATTATAATACATATTAGAAAAATACGGTTAAAATTCTTAATTTTTGATTGAAATAATTGGTGAAAAACAATTTATTGAGATATACTTTATAACAAAGTCATTTTATTAAAATATATCATAATTACATTTCCCTCCTTTTGTAATTGACATCTGATTGGTGGATTATATATTGACAGAATTGTTCCATTTTTCGAACAATTTATGAGTACATGTTTAAAGTACTATAAATAATGAATATTTCCTTAATTAAACTCAGTAATTATTTGGTATAAGTTGTAACAGTATAATTTTTTAATATTTTATATTAAAATTTGTAATCAGAAAATATTTTTTAAATTTTTATTAGATTGGAACATATTCTTTAATATTTTTAAAATATCTGTGTTGTTGATTCAGAACGTGACATATTTCCCGCCTAAAAAAAAGCGCACTTCGTAATAGATCTACCTACTTTCAGAATAGTCACTGACCGGCACACGTTTTGCTGTATTCATTTTCCAGTTGTTGATTTGTTGATACTTTGTTGTATATTGTGTTATTGATTAAGAGTTATTCGAATTATTAACAAGCTTAGTTTTGATATATTTTGTGTTAATTTTGAATTCTAACTTATTACATTATAATGGCTCCTATTAACAATAAAGAAAATTTGTACGATGGATTAAGTAATGTGCATATTAAAGTGAGTTCTATATTTTGATTAATATTTAGAATATTAAAGCAATTTATATGTATTGTCGCATATGTTAATATTACCTTTCTTCTTTTAGTCTCCTGTCAAGAATGTGCTCTCGGCACGGAATGATCCTAATGGTGATAGTGACGGTAAAATGGACATAGTCAAAGAAAATAAAGAACAAACGTTTGACCCACAACTTGAGCCCCTGCTGAGGGAAAACCCTAGACGTTTTGTTATATTCCCTATCCAATATCCAGACATATGGCAGATGTATAAAAAAGCTGAAGCATCGTTTTGGACTGCGGAAGAAGTAGACTTATCCAAGGTATTACCTACTGCTTTTGTTTTTTTTTCAATGAAAGTATATATTGCACATAACTTATATATAAAATATGACCTTGATATCACAAAATTTTTCAGTACATGTAGTACTTGAATCAGTAACTATTGACATTTCATTATACAATATTACAGGACTTAGCAGATTGGGAGACATTAAAAGATTGCGAGAAACATTTTATCAAGCATGTCTTAGCATTCTTTGCGGCTTCTGATGGTATTGTCAATGAGAACTTGGTGGAGCGTTTTTCACAAGAAGTTCAAGTTACTGAAGCTCGATGCTTCTATGGTTTCCAAATTGCTATGGAAAATGTTCATTCAGAGATGTACTCTTTATTAATTGACACATATATAAGGGATCCTAAGGAGAGGTAAGAATTTTACCCATGAGTTATTGTTGTTACAATTAAGTTTAAGCTTCACATTATACATTATATTATTGTGTATATTTATAGCAGGGAAGGCAAACAGAACCAAGTGTTTTGGCATTCAGTTTGCCATGCACCATTCAGCCAAATTTGAAGAACCTTGTTTTGTTACCACAGTAAAGAAAATTAAAATAACTCTCTCCTCCAAGTGTTAATCAAACCCACATCTATTATGTTCACAATTGGCCATTGCATCAACTTTTTACATGTACAAAGTTGCATATTTTTGCATATTTATGCCCTATTGCTCTGTTTTATTATTGGATATGTATAATTGTTGTTTCATGTATTATTTATTAAACCCAAATATATTTAAAATAAATACTAAGATTGTGGCACAATATAATTTTGTATGCATTCATATTCATTTTTATTAAAAAAGTTATAAATAATAAATCATTCTCCAGAGTGGAAATCCTCTGATTGGCACAAGTGTATGATTATAGTCTACTAGTTTACTTATGCTACTATACCACAATGGCCTTGAGTATTCTGTTTTGTATGCTTATGAAATGTTCCCTATTAACTTTATGTAAGCTATTTCTAAATAGTAAATCAAAATTAATCATAAGATACAATTTGTAAAATATAAAATAAGCTTTAACATCAATTACATTTCCAGGGATTTCTTATTTAATGCAATTGAGACTCTACCGTGTGTTAAGAAGAAGGCAGACTGGGCGTTACAGTGGATCGGCAGCAAGACTGCAACATTTGGGGAACGTATTATTGCTTTTGCGGCAGTTGAAGGAATATTTTTCTCAGGCAGCTTTGCATCAATATTTTGGTTGAAAAAACGAGGCCTGATGCCTGGATTGACTTTCAGCAATGAACTTATTTCTAGGGATGAGGTATGTTTTAGTAGTTTTCCATTTTTATTTAAGCATCTACATCCCACATATAGAAGGGCATGCTGAGACTATATTTAAATAACAGACAATATTGAGATTAGTAGAATGTTTTAAAATTAAGACAAAATAAAATTGTGCGTACAACTGACAACAACAAGCTTGTCAGTTGTGGAATGTATCGCTAGGAGTGAAATGTCTTCATTTCCTCTTGCTTGTAACAAGGTAAATTGTGACATTGAGTTCATACTATTACACACACTATTACAGTACATTCTCATAACAGGCAAAGTCTCGAAAATTTTACAGTGTTAGTTTTACAGATAAGTCAAACTGTCTTAAAACTAAGTATCCTCTGTGTACCCTGCTTTATACAGGATACAGCATGTAGCTTAAAAAATATCATTTAAGTGATGGTTGAACTGAGTGGTCTACTTAGATAAGTTTATCAGTTTTAAGTTATGCTATGTATGGATTCTCACGTTCATATTATCATTTGATAATATGAACGAATGGATTAATTAAGTTGATGAGTAATTATAAGTGATAGGTTATCATAACTATATAACTACTGTGAGTAGTATGATATTACAGTATGTCTAGGCATAGTACAGGACACCTTATTTAGAATTTGTTATTCTCTATAGTACCGAAATATGTATCTTTTATAATAGAATAAGGAGTTTGGAATCATTGTTTTTAATTACTCCGGTGCCCCTAATATTATATTGCAGTGGGACAGTCTGACCATAAATGAGATGATTGTGGATTTGATTCCCAATTGGGAGAGTAGTAATATAAATTTTCCCTCTCTTCTGCCATTTAATGCACAATGTCTCGTATAATGATGAGTGTCTTGCCACTGCTGTCGTGTAGCTAAAATATAAATAAATAAATATATAGATCATAAGAACCTCCTGCCTTTTGAAGTCTGTTAAAAATATCTTTCTTCTCACAGGGACTACACACTGACTTCGCATGTTTGATGTTCAAACATCTGGTACAGAAACCAAGTCCAGCGCGTGTTTTGGCGATCATTAAGGTTTGTTCTTTTCTAATTCATAAACTACATTTAAATATATGAGTCGTGGTGCAAGGTGCACAAGTGTGTGACTTTAAATGTCACAGGTTTTATGTCGATTTCTACATTACGATTACCTCGCTTGGTACCTGGTAATAAAGTAAAGCGCGGCGTTCAGTACTGTCTCTCAACAAACAATGTCTTGAAATTCGGGCAGTATGAGAGGAACAAAAAGTGTCTTACTCAACACTAGGCTCCCTCTGCCTACCCTGTTACATGCGGCATACAATGTAAAGCTAAAAAATAATATTATTACAGGATGCAGTAGCCATCGAGCAAGAGTTCTTAACAGACGCGCTGCCAGTGCGCCTGCTTGGCATGAACTGCGATCTCATGTCCAATTACATAGAATTTGTGGCTGATCGCTTGCTTGTTGAACTTATTGGTGAAAAGGTAAACAAAACTGCAAATTAATACTACATTATATATGATATTTATTGTTACAATCTAATAGTAGAAGTGATGCAATCAACTTCTAAATTGCCTGATAGCTAAGAGAATAGGGTTATTATTAACATCTTTTATTTACATTATGTGCTGTTAACACTCAAGGAATGCAAATTTCAATCAATATGTCGGCAAATGTATTTTAAAATATCATGTTATCTCTGTTTGTGTCATCGGTTTTTATTTATTTATACATCCCTTTATTTATTTAATTTTTTTATCCACAGCACTACAACACACAGAATCCATTTGACTTTATGAATCTCATCTCATTAGAAGGCAAAACAAATTTCTTTGAAAAGAAAGTGGGAGAATACCAGAAGTGGGGAGTGATGGCGCAACCTATGGACAATGTGTTCACTTTAGACGCTGAATTTTAAATTTAAGTTCATTTTATCAACTTAATTTTCAATATTTATATGAATCTACTTATAGGTTAGTTCAATGACTTATTACAAACGTTCAGTATTGGCAGACATTTTCCTTTTCGGGAAAAAAAACCGTCACCATAAACATGTCTTTTTATAGTTTAGCTGGTCTATTGCATCACACCGACTGCAACGCGACATTTTGGATTAAGTCTTAATACTATTTTCAAACTATTCAACCATCTATTGAAATATACACTCAGAAAATTGCTCCAATTGATCCAGCCATTTAGGAGTAATATGATGGCAAACACATGTACAGAAGAATTATTTATATTAAATTACATGGCAATATATTATTCACTTAATTATGTACCAGTTCGAAGAGCTTTAAATTTTTATATATTTCTTATATTCCAAACCCAGTACTGGGATGGCATTTACGATTACTTTTGTATGATTGATTGTATTGTATAGAATGAATGTCCAAGCATAGTATAAGTTACCTAAAGTAATATAAATCATAATGTTAGTTATAAATTATCTTCTTTCATAAGATGTTTCGGATTAAGTTTGTTGTGATATTAAATACTATTTTTCATAATTTACTAATAAATGCTTATTGAAAATTTATTGTCTTTTTTTTTAAATATTGTTTACCTTATGTTCTATTTTAGCATAACAGAGTTTAAAACTCAATTTTGTGGTGGTTGATATGTTTAGCTAAAGCTGTTGTCTAAATTTAGAATAAATGAAACAGTGCTGCTTTCATTGTTGTCATCAAGATACCCCTCTAATGCTCCACGTTATCATGCCAAACTTGGAAAATAAAAATAATCTTGTTACTGGGGACTAAACTTGTAAGACTACGCTATTCAAAATCGAAAAAAAATATAAATAATAATTTTAAAATTGGCAAAGAGGCGTTCATGATATAAAAGTACAAATATTGATCACATTTGCTTCTAAATTTGCAATATTAACCTATAATTTTTACTACAAAATCCATATTCAGAACGCAACCAAACACGTTTACGGGTATTGCACAATATTAAATATTATTTATAAATAACATTTGTAAACACGCTGATGATATTGTGAAATTATTTTCCGTATTATTCCGCTATTGTTTTGTAGCGTATAAATATCCAAACTAAATATATAATAAAGGATTCAATATTAGGTCATTAGCATCGCCACGATACTATTGTCCACACTCATCAAGTGTACCCTTTCCAATAAAAATAGAATTATCAAAATTGGTTAGCGTGACTCAATATGAGTTATTCGTCCATTTGTCACGCACATAATGTACATTTCACACTTACATTTTCTCAAAGATATCATTGTCAGAAATGGACCAAATGAGAACACATGGGAAACACCACCTTTAAGTGGAAGTCAGTTAAAAAATAGTTAGCTTTGATATTTGAAATTAATAAAAAATATATTCTAGGAAACAAGGGTTTCTGTTAAAAATAACAAATATGTAAGAACTTTAAAAACAATTTTATTAAGATTTCACTTAAGTTAACACTAGTTATGTTTTATTGCAAGAAAACTTTTTCAAAAACGCTAAATTGGTTATCCATCATCATTTTTCCTGTATACATATTTAGCATATTTTATATTTAGCGTATTTATTTTCTACTCAACTTTAGCCGTTTGTTTCATTTGGTGAAATAAAAGCAATTTAAATTTAAAATAATTTATTGCTACGTGCGATTCTCATCATCAAATTGCCACAAAACAGTATAAATCTCATTCAGATGACATTTACTAATAGGAATGACTTATAACTGCCATACTGCCGACATGTACAACAACATTATACATTAAAGTAATAAAACAAAGATAAACTTAAATAATGTTTTTTAAACGATCATAATTTTACTTGTTACGTAAAATATTTGCAAGAAATTATTAATTTTGAGAAACTTACAAAATCTTAGTATAATCTGATGCGAAAGTCACTAAAATGAAATATTTAAAAACATGTTAGATGTATATTAATTAAGAATGGAATTGTGCACGAACATATAACTAAACGATGATTAACGTTTCTCCTTGCTGAGGTAACGCAACAGGCGATGTCCAGTGAGGAAGACAAGGAGAGCAAGCGGCAGTAAGTACCGCAGTGTGCTGAACATTGACAGCTGCAGCCAGAACAGCCCGTAGAGTGCCAGAGAACCTGTGCATAATATTATAATTGTTAATTATTGTCATTACATAATACCTGTCCCTGTTAGTGTTGTCGAATGTGGGAAGTGGCAACTCTACGGTCGCATTTGTAGGCAGAGAGCACGTCCGCGCACCGTCGCACCGTCTAATTATAGACATTGTGTGTTGAGTGGCGGAACTCAATGCCGCATTCTGCTTTGTTATCAAAATGAGAAAACGAAAATAGCTTATTCTCCGAGCTGGGAATCCGACCCACGACCGTCGTGTCAACATTGTCGGTGTCGGTCAAGATATACGAGGGCCGTAGCGTTTATATGGAGCGTTCTCCAACTCAGTGTATTAAAAAAAACTGCGAATTTTAGACTATTTTTAATGTATTTCTTCATTGTTTTTGTTTCAGCTTTCAGCAGCTATCTATAATCCTGTAGAACAAAGTGATGAATATGTAACTGAATGCAAAGAGGGTGGGGCAATGAATATAATGAATTGTTTAGAATGGCAGCGTACTGACCGGCCAGCGCGGCGTGGAACAGCAGCGCGTTGAGCGCCTGCAGCGGGCGCGCGGGGAAGGCGCGCAGGTTGAGGCCGAGGCGCGCCCACGCGGCCAGCAGCAGCAGCAGCGGCGCCGCGCACGCCAGCGCGCACACGTCGGACAGCGCGCGCGCCGGCACCGCCTCCGCCGCGCGGAACGAGTGCGCGATCTCGGGCAGCGCGCGCCCGCCGCCGCCCGACGCCGCGCCCGGCGCGCCTGACACTAACACGTATGCAACATCCTTATGATATGCCCGCACAAACTCAACAGTTCTCATCAATAAACTTATAGCTAATGTGCATATCAGACTTTTATATTTAGTTAACCTTAACCATTTTCTCTTTAATGCAGAATGTCGGCAACTATCAGGAACGCTGTCGCCGGGCGGTCGGGGAAGCATTTGGTGAGAAAGGAATGGTACGCGTTTATAAAGTAAAAATTTGACGGGAAATATATTTTAGCTGTAGGATCGTTAAATTGAATTGTAATTAACATTATTGTATGAAATATAGCGATTAGAAGTGAATAAATGTTTGAATACTAACTTTCTACTTATAATTTATCTATATAATCTTACCTATGGCGGCAAAATTAAGCACGATATCGCCGAGCGGCCATTGCAGAGGTGCGGCGACCGCGCTGTCACCTAGCATCAGGCTCAACGAATGCACACCGCTGGCTTGACGTAGATGAGCTGATATTGCGCCAACGTTCTGCAATTATGTATATGTTACCGGCAATCTCGACAATTCAGTATTCTATACAATATCTTGGTGATGTATACAATCTCTAAAACATATATAAAATATTATTTACTTTACACTTAGCCTAGATATTTAATACAATACCGAGTCTGCGCAGGTTCCATTTTATTCTACACTTTTTCGGTGTACCAGCAGATAATTTTATTCATTATCCAGGTAAAGTACATAATATTTCATACATACAAAACTTTCGCTTAACACAGTATACTTAATTTTTTTTTTTTTTATGGAAAAGACACGGCAAACGAGCATGCGGGTCACCTGATGGTAAGTGATTACCGCCGCCCACGGCCCCGTGCAACGCCAGAGGAGTTACAGGTGCGTTGCCGGCCTTTAAGCTGGGTTGGGCGCCGGGGCC
>DWAO01000666.1:0-23485 GCA_018230605.1 Heliconius congener | reverse complement strand
TTGTATTAGGCTTTTATAGAGTAGTTAAAACTGTGGTTTCATTTAAAGTGGTGCTTACAAAAACACATTGTATATTGAAAGGCTATTCAGGTCTCCGGTCGTAGAAAAATGAAACTTCTAAGTAAAGGCAATCAAAAGATATTTATGAATCATTTTTGTTGCATTTTGTATGAAATTTTCCGCGTAATCAAAACCTATGTAGCATGTAGTATCCGTAGACCAACAATTATGAAATTTGGCAAGAAATGATTACTTGCAGAAGGTACAAATAAAGGAAAAAATCCGAAAAATAGAAATTTATATTTATGTTACAGATGAGAAAACTATTACACATTTATAATTATGCCTAGTCATTTTCATAAATGAGTGTATACTTCTAAAAATTTTAGTTTGTCGTCTTTTATACACTGTATTTACCGTTGGCTTGCAATCTTTAAATTTTTACGAAATCCTCGGAGGGTCAATCGAAAAGGTCGACTTAAAGAGATCTCTGGATAAACAACAATATTATGTAAAGCATACTTTCAGTTCAAAATATACAATTGTATTTTTTTTGTGACGATAGATTTTCATATTTTAATGCTAGAGGTATAAACGTCGTGGAGAATAGATACAAACCAAACACTTATGGCAACCATTGTTTGATCGATTTTATTGGAAGTAGGCTGTGTATCTACTAGGAAATTCCAACTATTAAGAACAACACTTTCTAATCATTTTTGTTGTTTCTTTTTTTTATATTCTCTTTAACGGCCACCTTGTGAAAATATTTTATATTTAATGGAAAATTCAAATCAGCCTCCTACAGCTGGTGTAGGAGTGCGACGCGAACCGTCTACGGACCCTGTTAAAGCTCAAGGAATTTTGTACGATTTATTATAAAAATTGCCTACAATTTTTTTATATTATTAAATTATTTAAATAAACAGTCAATCGGGCTGTAAATACAATTAATTATTTTTATTTTTTTTACTTTTTAATAAATCATTTATATCAGCTTAGACCTTATAATCGATTGTGTTTGCTAATATTTATTTTTTTATTTACATTTGATTGAATCTAATTCGTTTTAATATTTTTAGGTCATCAGTTATAAAAAAAGAAAAACATGCAGCGCGTCTGTGGCAACAGCGCTGGGGCTTTCTTAGCCGAGTACGAGAGATACAAGAAGAAGAGGCACAAAGACTAGGTACCTATTATCTTTGAAGAAAGTATTTTAAAAAATATAATGTTAAAGATGTCATTTAAAAAGATAAAATTTATATCCGTCATGGCTTCTCTGAAATTAAATGTAAATAGTTGTTTTCGTGCTGTTTATTTATTAAATATGGAAAGAAAAATTGGCTGTCACAGACGAGAAAATTATCACAGACTATATGAATATTTGCAGATGTTCATTAATTGTTCAGTAGTTATTACAATTAACTACGTACAATTTTTTCTAACATGTATTAATAATGTATTATAACCAATAGGAATGTCACTGGATGACTATCGCGCCGCCGTCCGTTCAGTGAGCTGCAAACCCGAAAAAGAAATCGCAGTTGACATTCAACATTCTTCAACACCACTGCCTTCTACGAGTTCTGGTTAATATAAATTTTCTTTAGTAAATTCTTCTAGGAAAAGAGATTATTTATATACTTTATATCGTACATTGGGGTATCGTACGTACCACATATGTACATACTATGCAAGTGTAACACTATCGATGTATCAACCGTGATATATAGGTAGGGCCTCAGTACCTATTCATTTCATCCTCATGAATATATGTTTAGCGATTTCAGTGTTTCAGCAGATATTAGAAAATTTGTTTTTCTGACTTTTCTTGATGAAAATTGGAAAATACAGAATAACAGTTGGGTTGTACTTGTGATTTTTATCATACTCTATACAGTGTTAAAGTAGACATTTCGTAGTAACACAATAGTTTAAAATTATCGACCAAATCCACAAATGTAATCATATTTTAAACGTATATTTTTTCAGCTTCACTCTATATTCCGCACATATACCTATATCCTATGTGAGTAGGGAGAAGAACCTGTGAACATAATACTAAGACACTTCGTTCCCATTAAGACATTTTCCTTCTCCACTTTCTGCCAAGTTCTCGAGGCGCTCAACGCTACGTTTTGCCTCATTACCAGAACGAGGAAATGAAAATATCAAATATTTTATTCCCCAGAGTGAGAATTCAACCCGTTTACAATAGCACGCTTATACCCCTGCGCCACGATGGCTTCTGTATTAGTAGTTAATTTTATATGCATGTTTAGAGATTATTAATATCTACATATACATGTAGGTAAATATATTACGTTATTTTAGGAATTATCGGACGTCGTGCTCTGTATTCATTGGAAAAATTTGGGCCATCCGTAAAGACTATTCAAGACTACCCAGTCAGACCACGTTTATCTTCTGGGCAAATTTATAATCCTTATAAGCAGACTCTTATGTTTCTTGGGTACGTTTAATTTCTGGAAAAAGTTGAACGATTTGAAAAAAAACATTAATATTCTGCAAATATAATGTAATAACTTATAAGGTTCTAAAGTCTCAATCGCACTCATTGAACAATTATGATTTTTTAACTTTAAAATCAACAAGACTCAACAGTCTTCACTCCGTTCCCCACTTCCGCCAAATTCTGGAGGCATTGCGTGCTGAGTGGCGGAACTCAACGCCGCGCTTTGTTTCGACACCAGAGCGAAGAAATGGAAAATATAAACTTAAATAAATATTTCATTTCCTCGAGTGCCGATAGAACCCACAACCAGTCACGTTAACAGTCACACTTTGTGCCACGACTGGTCTGGATAATACACGTCATTTAAATATATTTTTTATTATAGTAGCGTAGAAGGAGATCCAATATCGTATAAATTGCCGCCAGCGCGCTCGGAAGTATTCGATGAGATGTGGGCGCATCCTCAACAACTCGACGTAGCACTATTCAACCTTGATGAGCTAACAGATTAACAACAATTTCAATCGATAAGTACCAAAAATGTTAAATTGTTAAAACGATTGATAAGTTATAGCATTAAAAATAATGTCAAACCTACTAAAGATTTACATAAAACTTTCTTAAATTATGATAATTATCGTTTGTTTTATTTGGTTATGAAAGTTTCAAATAGTCCTTTATAAATTGTACATCTAATTTCTGTCTTTAGTTTTATTCATATTTATTTATATTTTTTTAACAGACTAGGAAGCTTCGCTCCTTTTTTTGTTTCTCGTTCATATAAGCAAACTGGAGAAATTAAAAATCTTATTAATTTCGTCTTTAATTTAAGGATTTGTCTTTAATCTTTAGATGAATTGCAAATTTGGTTTTCATCTATCAATGTGGAATAACATACACTTTTCCGATAAGTCAAGAAGTTTGCTAGGCACTTTCTGTCACGCTACAAAATTCGACAAATACATATGAGAGATTTAGTAGATAACATCAAAACCATCGTCTCAAAGTAACAAAACCTTGGAATATGTAATATAAAATCTAGTATAATAAAAACCTTATAAAACAAAGACACTTTTGTCCTATTGTACATTTTTATTATAAAGAACAATATTTCATATTAATGTCTTTTACTAGCTATTATCGGTGGTAGCTGACTAACAATGTTTTCAGGTAATATTTCTAGCGAGACCGCCTCGTCGTCTGCCAGCCAGTGGAAACCCGCTAAGTACTGTAACAAACAATTATATTATAAGAATACAATATACAGTCATCATAGAAATTGATTTATTACTCAATTTCCAATATAAAGAATTTTTAAAAAATAATAATAATTTTTTCGTATTAATTTGGGATGATCAAGAAATTCTGACTAAAGTGGTATAAATCAAAAAATTCGGGCCAGATTGGTTTGAATTTTTAATTTGGTTTGGTCATCCATTTCTTTCGTTATATTCCTGTTTTTTTATCAGCTTCACGCTGTATCCCGCATACTCTGCAGGCATTGCTTGTTGAGTGGCGGTACTCAACAACGCTATTAACGACTATTTTTTTTATAATAAACATTATTCAAAATTTAAAAAAAAACCTCTACTGTAACTGCCGCCTACTACTCGAGGTCTTACGTCAAATATTTTCGTTTCCCAATTGAGTTCAGTAGCTCGAAAGCCACGTCAGAGCCATTAAAATGGGCGTAAATAATTGAAATGCAGAAACTCTTCATAACATAATAGTTGGCAGACCAGTTTTGGTTTAACATCAACCGCTAAATAGTACAGGGACCATAATAAACTTAAATTTCAAATAATTAACTATTTATTAGAAGGTACACAATTGACACACATATTTCATTACCGAGAGTATTATCATAATATATAGCGTCAGTAAAGATCAAAACTATTAATGTTTATAGCAATAATTTACTATAGAAAATTGGGGGAAATTGTAATGTTTAAGTATCAATTTACGCTTGAAACTCAGCAATTTCTCTAATTTTCTCATCTTTCGGAGTACCTTTCCTCATACTTTCGGGAATAAGTAGGATATCATACAGCAAAGAAATTGCTTAAAATACATGGATGACGGAATGTAATGTACAGGTTTTTTATTTTTTATTTTCACTATCACATTTGAAGACAATAATTTAGTGGGCAATTTTACCCAGTACTCTCAAAAGATGGCAATTTGTACAAAAAAAAAAATTATTTGATGTCACCATAAAACATGATTGACGGCAGCAAAACAAATATGATGTCTCTAAAGTAATCTAATCATATCAACACGATAGCGTCGTCCACTTTCATTCTTGCTATTCGTATTTATAACTTAAATTTGTAAAGCGTATTTTTCATTATTTATGTAACAAAATTGAAAATTGAAATAACTTTTGGTTAAAGTATGCCAATTTTAATTGGTATATTAGATATTAAAATAGATGTTTTCTATATTGTTATTGATTATATTACCAACATTTTATGTTTAATATTACATTCACAAATAACAATGTGACCCTAAAGAATGTTTTAAGTCGGAATTTACTAATTAAGTATATTCAGTAGAATTTTCAATTAAAAATATTAATTATTTCTATATTTTTAAATAACAGCTTAATATAGCGTCATGTGCCTAAAGTATGCCAATGAGCTATATCTATGAGCCTCATTTATTAATCTAAACCAGATGGCGAGACCAATAGGACAGTATATACTCGTGCGATAAACTTCGCGCCTATTCACGATACGATAAAGTTATAAAATATTTTAAATGCTAAAAATAAAAATAATTTTGTACTTTATTAGAAAAAATATAATATTTTTTAAAAAAATAACTTCTTAAAATTAAATACTCCTGTGTTTATATTTTAAAACTTGCAAAAGACCACGACAACAGCTCTCTTTCTATTGTGTTATTCCTAGTAACCTTACAAGAAATAATGTAAGCTAGTGTATGTGTTTAAAAACTTAAAATCATTCTACGAAAAGATTATATTTAAAGTGAAAGCATTTTACCTTAACTGATATAACACTATTTGTTACTAATTTCTAACTTAAACTGTAGTTACATTATTATAATTAATATAATTCCTGTACATTAAAGTATTATTATTTTACAAAGAGTTCACAAACCTTTATTGGAATTATTCGAACACCGTTCTTAGAGTTGCCATTTTTCGGTGCTAGTTGTTTTTTTTTAGGTTCTGGTTCTTCAATGTCAGTCTGAAAATAAAAATATGAATAGATTTAATTGATTTCTTTTTTCATCTATAGATTGTAGAAATGGTTTTACAATTTTAATTATTCACAACTTTGTGAAAAGATATTTATTTTAGTGCATTATCGAAATTATGAATGTTTCTAATTGTATTTAGTGTAATATAGTGTACAGATAAAATATAAAGTAACCTTAATATTTTTATCCAATATCCACAAAGACGCGTCGTCCTGACACACGAGCGCGTCGCGCGTGGGGTGTACGCACAACGACGTAATGGCGGACGAGCGCGCTCTGTTACCGCATAGCATGTCACTCGACCATTTCGATACTTTCTTGTTTGGTAACTCGTATTCTATTATCTATGGGAAATTGAATTAAAATGTATTAATGATGCCATCTAGACCATGTGGGACTAGGATTGTGGGTTCGATTCCCAGTCGTGGAAATGAATATTTAATATTTTCATTTTCTCGCTCTGGTGACGAAGCCAAGCGCAGTGTTAAGTTCTAATAATCAACACACAATGCCTCAGACCTCGGCGGAAAGTGAGATCTAGGTTCGCAGGTTCCCTATGCCTATCCTGTATACAACGTGAAGCTTAAGGATGTATGAAAAAATACTGATTCTCAGACCCTCGGGGCGCAGGGGCACACTGTTTGACTGTAAATGCGACGGTTGAGGGTTCGATTTTCATGCAGAAAGAGTTATTTTAGAAGAAATTACCTTTGCTACTATATACTGGATACAGTGTGAAGCTAAAAAACGTGTAAGTTTTAGGTTTGTACTGTCATCAAAATTTTACTTACCTTTTGATCGACATATGCAACTAAAACATTTTCCAATTTGTTATCAATTGTCAAAGCAGACGGTACGCATTTGTATTTAGGTAAAGAGGCATAATATTTAAATTTCTTAGATTTTTTTATCCAAACAGCGATATTTCCTTGTGTGTCAGCTACAACTAGGTATATATTTTTAGATGGTGTATCTTTAGATACCACCAGATGCAAAACTGACTTTGATTTAAGATCTGAAAATAACAAAATAAATAAAGTAAGAAATTTATTTAGTATTTAATATAGAATTATGTCTATTATTAATAATAGTAGATGTGGGGAACTATTATTTATATTATGGCTTATTTAATATGTATCATTTATTTATATATTCCAATAATCTAATTTATTTATTTACCATTTATTCATATAAGTAATATTACACCTAAATGATATATATTTTACTTTATAATAGGTAAAGTACTATTAAATAGAATTTATATACTTTATTACAAGTATTCGTATTTAGTTTACTTATAAATGAAAATCATCTACTGGATGTATGGTACGGTAATGTTATTGGTTGCATTTAATAACAAAAAAAAAAATTTTTTTTGGCTCTATACAGTATTGTAATATTAATTTTTTTGTCTGTGCCTTTTTCTCACAGTGCTGCTGCTGTTATATGCGGGGTACAGTGTGAAAGTAAAAAAATCCTTACATTCCTCACAACATATGGTTTGTATAACCACAGCTCCGGCTTCAGGGTCCACTTGCAGCACCTTTATTTCCCCCGCGGTATACGCTAGCATTGTTCCAGAGTCGGCGGTGAACGCAACACGATCGCAGCTCACAACACCTGTCACCAGGACTTTTGATATGGACACGTTAGTTGTGTCTTCATCCTATAATAGATTTAATAAGTTTTTTTTTAGTTTAGGCCAGTCGTGGCGCAGGGGCGCAAAGTGTGACTGTAAACGCGACTTGGTTGTGTGTGGTACGAGGAAATGAAATATTTATTTAAATGTATATATCTATTTCTTCGCTTTGGTGTAGAGGCAAAGCGCGGCGTTGAGTTCCGCCACTCAATACGCAATGCGTCCTGAATTCCGCGGAAAATGTGAACGGAGTGTCTTCACTCTTGATTCCCCCTGCCCGCCTTGCTGCGTGCGGGATACAGCGTGGAGCTGATTTAATTTGATTTCTATTTAATTTCTGTACCAGTTATGCAAGTACATCTTAATTCTTAGCATTAAGACAGTCTGGTCTTCAATGTAAGGTTTTTATGTACAATATTTGAATATGATTCAAAGTAAGATCAAAGACTTTTAAACATTTTGAAAGCGTTATTCCACACTTAGGAACTATGCTACGTTCAAATTTTTGTACGTTTTCTAAATAAGTAAGATCAAAGAATTTAAGCAAGTAATTTAGTTTCACTAGAAATATGTCTTTGCGCGCTTACTCACTGGAAAAATCATAAGGACCATATTGTCCCCATATACAAAGACGCTAACGATGAACCGGAACACTAGTATATACATGTAATAAAATCTGTCAATCCTATCTATGAAAAGCAATGCAATTTTTTTCCCACCTTTATATTGTTTTAAGCATCAAGCAGGTTATGCAGAAGGTGTACAACTTAGTGTTATTTTCAGAAAACTCTTCATTTCTTAATTTTCGAAAAAAAATCGAAACATTACTTGTTGAGTGGTGGAATTCAATGCCATACTTTGTATCAGAGCGAGGTACTAGTGCGAGAAAACGAAAACAATTCTTTCTTCTGAGTGGGAATCGAATCCGCAACAGTCGCGATAAAGATGCTTTGCCAGATGCCGCCTCAATTATACTAACTAAAAAATATAATTAATCTAAAATTAAATTAATTCATAAAAAATACGTACATATTCCAATTTTAACATTCTCATATTGCTGTCGGTTGAATACACTATTATTTCACCACTAGGAGACAGTTCACAGCATTTGATATGCTTTTTCCCTTTAGTTTCTAATGATACTAACTTCACAGGTTGTTCTGTGAGTTTGAGATTTTGTTTTTGTTTCTCAGAAACTTTACTAGTATTATATTCTATAGAATCTATTTCTGATTCTTGTTCTAATTGATTATTGATATCTTTATGTATATTTTGCTTCAGTTGAAAATTTGAAATAGTCACATCACCTTTATTGTTAACTGCATAAGTACCAAGTTTCCAAACCTCCAGATAATTAGTATATCTGTAATAAAAAAAAAACAAATTGTGATTTCACCAATTTATTTTCTATACAGAGAAAAAAATCATCACAATTTTCTTTAAAAAAATTGTGTTCATATGTCGAAATCAACTTATATTTAATAAATATAAAAAAGGCTAATCTTAATCTTACTAATATCGCTATAAAATTGTCTTGTTTCTTTTAATATAATAATCATGTAAAGCAAATACAGCAATCTCCATTGAATTCAATTATAGAAAAAATCAATAAAACATTTTGTCATATTCCCAATTTTCGATTATTTGAGTATAACAGATATATTTTAACACATGTAATACGTATTAGAAAATAAAATAACCACTTAAATATGCAGAAAATTTTACAAAATATTGAATATTGATGTTTACCGGGACTGCTGTATTTGCTTCTATTTGATTAATTTATTTTAGTAAATTACCTTAGAAGCAATAACTTTTTCTGGGCACAAATTGATGATCTAGAAGCTGGTATCATATGAGGAATCCTCATCACCCATTTTGGAGGATAACTTGAAAGTGTTAAATAACCATCTATTCCCACTGATACTAGTTTATTTTCATTAAGTACAAGAGCTCTGTAATTAACAAAATAAAATTAAACATTAACAACTCAGCATCATCATCATCTTTAACCAGCACCCAAGCTGGTAAGGCATTGAGAACTTAATATTGAAACACTTATTCTACTCTATTCTATAACAAGCACAAGTCGGCCTCCCCAACGACGGATCTGATAAAAATTGGAGGTCTCAGTTTTTCTGAAATTCAAGCTTAGCTTAGCCAGAGCCCTTTCATCAGATTCCTCACATGAATTAGCAGCTTTAGTACCGAAATTTTGCCCCCTTTTTAAGGCTGTTATTATTTAGTAATTAACAAAGAACAGAAGAAAAACCTCTACCAGTAGATGCTAGCTGCTAAATTTCATAATTCTAGGTCAACTTGAAGCCCTATTAACTCCGATTTATTCTATAGTGACCCTATACCCTATTAATTTTGATTGCTTCTATAGTGTCAAAATGCGTAATTTGTGTTTTTGCTATATAAACAATCATATTTTTTTTAAAGAAAAAGTAGAAATACTGTTTTTCAGGAAATCATAGGGCCGTAGATTTGTGTACATGGTTTGAATTTCAACTCAATATCTCCAAGCGTTTCTGAGATAAAGGCTCTTGACAGACAGATAGACAGATGGACAACAAAGTGATCTCTAAAGGGTTGCTTTTCTTAGGGGAACCCTAATTACCTGACATCATGTTCATGGATGTGTCTCTGAACATTTTTCACCCACTGTGAGCTTGCTTGCTTGCCTGAACTTGTATTATTAACTTTAACAAAGTTTACAATCACTGGATCTACACCACTACAATACAATTTTTTTTCATCATCAGAAACTGCTATGGACAAAATATTGGATTTATGGGTCTTAAAAGATTCTATCTGAAAATAATTAAAATTATTATATTTAATTATATTTCATTGATATCAAAATTTAAATCATATATGTGCTCCTGTGCCACAACTGGTCTTAGTAAACCCGTTGTGGCACAGGACTGTGACTGTAAACATGACTGGTTGTGGGTTCGATCCTCACTCAAAGAAATTAAATATTTCTTTGAATTTATATTCCTCAAAATCGGCAGAAAGTGGGGAATGGAGTGTCTTAACACTAGGTTCCTTCTGCCTACTCTACTTTATGTGATATACAATGGTGAAGCTGATTTTTATTGTAACAAAAGTGATAAATATATATAGTAGTAATACCTGATCGCCTAGGTTACTATCCCAGAAAGTAAGCCGTCCCATACTATCGCCAGATACAACAACATTATCTGATAAGACAGCAAGACACCATACAATAGTTTCTTTACCTCTGCGACTTACAGACATTCTGCAAGTTGCATGCCCAGTTTCTACATTCCATATCCTAATGGTATCCACGGAACCTAAGGAAAATATAAAAAAAATTATAGATTCACATCATAACCTGCACATTACAGTGCAGGTAGAGGGAACATAGTATTAATACAGACAGAGGCTATGGTGGCACAGAGACATAAAGATGTGACTGTGATGCGATACTTGTGGGTTCAGTTCTCACTTGAGGGGATGATTAATTATTATTTCTTAATATTTTCATTTCTTCACTCTAGCACTAAAGCAAAATCCCAGAGTTGAATTCTGCTACTCAACACACAATGCTTTGAAAAGTTTGGTAATAAGTGGGGAATGGAGTGTCTCAACATTAAGTTCCCTCTGCCTACCCTACTAAGTGCTGGATTCAGTGTGAATCTGATTTATTTTGATTTTAATTTTAATAAGTGACCATTTTAGCCGTGGTTACTGCAAGTGTTTAAAGTATTGGGTTTCCAAATATGTATACTATTAAGTATATAAAAGTCTTAAACTATTAGTAGTAGTTAGTATAAGACTTTCATGAGAAATATGTAAAAAACACTAAGATCAAAGCTATCATTATGTAAATAGTTACCTGTTACAAGCACTGCACCAGTATTATCAAATTTACAACACATAATACGACCTTCTTGCTTATCAAAAATTTTTTTATATATAATTTCTTCATTTTCAGTAGAATATAAATTGACATAGCCCTGCTCAGTTCCAACAGCAACCAATGTATTTGTGCTATTAACATCAAGGCACCATGCTGCATAACCAGTTAGCATTAAAGTTGATTTGATAGCAAGGGTTTCCAAGTTCCATTCTAGTAAAGTGCCACCTAGGCCTGTAGAAAGCAATCTTTGATTTACCCAACCCAGCGCCTCAACTGAGGCATTCTCTGCTCCTGGTATACATTTTAAGAGGTATGGAGCATAATTTAAGTCCCATATTTCAATAGTGGCATCCTGTCTGTAAAAATAAAATAACTTCTTTATTGTACTTAATGAACTATTTATATATTTTTTTTATTAAAATATATAAACATTATACCTGGCTAAAGATAGAAGTTTGTTATTTTTATTAAAAGACGCACAATTTATTGTTTCTGGTTTGGGGTTATAATATCGCACTCGGTGAAGTTTACAAGCCATTATTTTTTATAAAAAATTTAATGTACAAGAGAAAACTGGGACTTAATATCGAAATTGATTCTTAATGATAAGCCTTAAAATAAAAATATAATTTAGTTTTTGAACCATAAGCGCGTTATAAACACACGAAACTAAGGTATGAGAGCATGAGTATGTTTTGATGTCTGACAAATGACAATGACAGCATTAACTAGGATAATATCTCCATAACTTTTGATATAGCTATTAATAAGGAAGAAGGATATTTTTATCTATCGTATAAACACAATTAAATATTTTATACAATTAATTTGTATAAATTTTATGTTATTCTTTAAATTAAATTTGATAAATATTCCGGCGTTGCTTAATTGTTATTGACAAGATAAATATTTTTAATTTCTATCTAGGAATATGAAGAAAACCAGATATGTAACAGGGATTATATACTAGTTTCCATCAATAAATACATAATTTAATATATAATAAATACATAATTTAATATCGTAAAACTGATATTTACGATTCCATACGGTATATATTTTATTCTTTAGCGTACCGTACATTGGAATAACAATGAATTCATGCATTATTTAATCTATATCCTAAAATTATATTTTAAACTTATGTATTCTGATTCGTCATTTAGTTATCTGTGAAGTAATTTTTCTGCGATGATAGTAAAGCTGGTATGTTAATTTTCGTCAAAAGAATTCCAGATTTATATAAACTTATTTACATATTGTGCTGCTAAAAAAATTGTGTATACAATGGGTGACGGACAAAGCGAAAGTCAACTACTTTTGAGGGATGGTAAGTAAATACAATTATATTGTTTTGACAGCTGATGATTCAACCAAAATTTATTTGTATTTTTTGTTGCTAAACAATGCACAATATAAAGATAACCCGATTTGCGCTTAGCTAACTAGTCGGTTTTACAGGATTGTGTAAGTGTAAATGTTAAATGAAGTGTTACAGCAGTAACGTATGGTACTATTTTCACGCGAAAATTTTGTTTTATTATTATAGAAGAAGAGAATGTCAGCACAATCTCGCCAATTGGGCCTGACGAACTTCCTCCACCGTATCAGCAAGCAGGCATGCCTATGGTAACATGTCGTGTGTGCCAAGCTATGATAGATATATCGGGAAAAAGAGAACAACATGTTGTAAAATGTTCGGATTGCAATGAAGCCACGGTAAGTTGTACAGGCGTTGTATTATAACATATTATATAAATCAACATTACATGGCATTATTAGCTTAATAATGCTTATTAGTTAGTTCTTGAAAATTAAAGGAGTATTGGAAAATTTATATTTTGATTTAATTTCAATGAAGAGTACTAATGTTTTCTACATGTTTTTTCTACATTAGATAGTCCATTAAGGAAGGCTATATGCTATATTATATCATGTTAATTGATGTAACTCCTCATACCTGCGATCAGAGCTCCTTGGTTACTTAGAAAGTGTCATGTTTTATCTCCATTTGACCATAGGAGTAAAACTGCTTTTAAAAGCTAATTAAATATTGGATTAACAATAAACTAACATATAACTTTTAAAATATATTAATATTTATACACTAAACACAATATATCTCAAATTCAGGCCCAAAACAGAGGGAGAATGGAGTGTCTTAATATTAGATTTTTTTGCCCCATGCTGCCAGGTAAAGCACAGAGATTAAAATACATGGCTTAAGGATTTAACATATATCAGTATCTACATATTTTTTTAGCTTGATGTTGTGGTCCACATATAGCAGTCTGCAGAGAGAACATAGTATTCTAACACTCCATCTCCCAATTTCCACCCAGTGCTTAAGACATCAAGTCATATTCATATTTAAAGTGGCGGTACTGAAATTCACACTTTGTATGAAAATAACAATTTAGTTAACAAGTGGGACTTGAACCCACATTGATTGTGATAACAGTTAACTCAATTATTGAAACAATTAATGTATTTTTGCAGCCAATTAGAAATGCACCACCTGGCAAGAAGTATGTGCGTTGTCCATGCAACTGTCTTTTGATATGCAAATCCTCATCTCAGAGGATTGCATGCCCGCGTGCCGACTGCAAGAGGATCATAAACCTGGCGCCCACGCCTGTCACACCGCCTGTACCCACTCTACCTGGCATGTGCAGAGTTATTTGTATTCATTGTCAAGATACATTTTTAGTAAGTAGATTTTTATTATTTGTGTATACCTGCTTATGTCAAGTGATGTTAAAAATATATTTTTGTTGACAATTAGTAATAGGCTTACTTTTTTCTATAATTTTGCTTTTCTTTTATATTTGATTTGTCTGGAGAGGTAGAATTTGTTAATATTTATTTGCAATTTTTTTTAATTTTTAGGGTGTATAATTGATACTTATAAAGAAAGAGAGCCAATAGTAAGATAGTAGGGCCACCTCTAAATTACAAGCGCCTACAAATCTAAGGTACTACAATCTAAAAAATATTATTTGCTCCTAACATGTTTGTAGGTGCATATAGCTTATAGGATTTGGGGGTGTCTGTCTGTCAGGGAGTTATAACCTTGCTGAGTGTTCAGCAATGAACAACATCAGTTCTATTGTATTGGCTTAGTTACTTAATAAGTAACCAAAGTAACCACCACCCAAACTAGTGATGGTACTTACCAGTGTTACCCAACGCTATCGCTTAAAATTTATATTATTTGATTTAAACATTTTGTGTGCATTATTTCGCAATTGCGAAACAAGATATCAAAATATTGATTTCAATTTTGATTTCGATACTAATGGACGAAATGTATAAGAAAAACTGCATCCATCGTTTTCTAACTTGTAAATGTTGTATAATTTGCCATGCCTATTACTCATTTTGTAATGATTAAGAGTAATATAATGCATGCCGTCAAGGTTAAGAGCAATATCTATTATGAGTTATTGTATTTTTTTTCTCAATAAAATTATAATAATAGAAAAAAATCAAACGAAAATATTTGATTTGATATAAAGCAAAACAGTAAGGGCTAATAATGTTTGAAAGGGTCTCTTTTATATATTAAACAATGTTTGTGAAGTCACGTAGTTCAATTATTTATACAAAGTGACCTATTTGTTATGTGGTAAGACGTTAGGACGGTAATTCAACTCCCGCTTGGTCACTTCCTTACTGATTTAATTAACGTACAAAGTAAAAGTAATTAGGACAGTCCACACTGGCCAGCCTTGTCAGCCTATAATATTTCCTACAGCTTAGCGTAATTGACTTGGGCTGACGGGTTTAAGTCCTTTCTTCAACCTGTCAGTTTCTTTACATTCCGTGCTTATGTATACGTGACTTACAAAATACACTATAAAATAGTAATAAATTTTTGATATACATATATATTTTTGACCTACAAAACACGTGTATAAAATAATAATCGTATAAAAATAAATATTTCTTTTAATATTTTTATTGCTGCTTGCTATTTAACTGCTCAACTGTCGACGTGAAATTCAACACTTATAGTTTGTAATAATAAAATTACTTTTGTTATTAAGTAGAAAACCGCTATACTACACTTCATCATATCAATGTCGAGTTACGTTATCACTGGGAACAAAACCATTTACATAAGATGCCACATCCTAGAGCTAGACGTTTGTAATACATTACGAAATGAAAGTGTTAAATACAATATAGTTTTATATTGATTTGTCCGACACATCGCCTTATTGGATTTTAAGAAACCAAACCAATCACTCAATACTGACCATTCGGAAAAAACTCCATTATTATACAGGTTTCAGTGTAATTCTATTGCTTCCCTCTTCCTGGTAAGTTACCGAATATCTTAGGTATTAGCGACTATTATTGATGATTGACATCCATTTTTCATTGAGATTATTACCTAGAACTTGATTTTCTTTAAAACCGACTTGAAAAAAAGGATGTATATGCGTTGTATGTAAAGGACCAGTATATGCGTTGTTGGAATTGTATAATATTCTAGTGTGATGCCTATTTACGCTTCCAAGTCCGTGTACTTAATTTGGTAAATGTATGTTTGTATGTTTGTCCACGAATTTCTTTAAAATTAAAAGTTATGTCGTGGTTTAATTTAAGTTAGGTGTATTTCAGCTTAGGGAACAGTACAAATTTCATTAAAATCGCATATAGAGATGTCTTAACACAAAGACACCTAGGTTATATATAAAAAATACTGTTAACAAGCCGAACAATATTTAATATTGATGAGCTATTAGCCCACCGCAGTGCAGTGATTTAGCATTTTTTTGTTGTAAATGAAAAATATTTATATATAATCGACGAATGCGTCATTGTGTTCTAACTTTTCTTGTGTTTCGGGATTCGCTGTGTGTGTGGTCTTGAATCTTGAAAACTGGCCGTCATCTGTTGCCATCTCACAGGTCCTTTCGATTGCTGTATTCTCTAAAACAATTCATCGCGTTCTGACTTTTAGTCAGAACCGGCTCTAGACTGGTCGCAGTAGTTCCTACACGAAAGAAAAAGTTTTAACGAATATTTTTTTTTTTTTATAAACATTAATCTAATACTACCTATAATTATTTTGCTTAAAAAAACATATTATCTTTTAGTAAAATTTTAATCTCCATTTGTTTATGAAAAATATAATAAAGTATCACACAAAAATTTTGTCATTTCGAAAAGATAATTTTGAGTAAGATTTGCTTTTTGCATTTCTTAATTTTGACTGTCCCCTTATATTTTTCTATGTTTTTGGTTCAATGGAATACCTTCTATAAAAATATTTTATCACTTCATTTACTCACTGCTTCATTTATTCGTCACATATCATTGGGTTTTGCTAAGAGTTATGAAAATCTATTCATATAATTTTCGTTTTCATAAAAATGCTTAAAAATTCTAGCTCTTCTAAGTTACATACAAATCTTATCAGACTTTAATTTTATATCTGTTTCGCATCGCTAGTTAGTAATACTAGAGTTACATCAACATTAGCGAAGGGTAAAAGTTAATCATATATATTATTGGCTATGTTACTTATATCATATTCATCGCCAAATAGACAAAATGGATGTGAATGTATGATAGTTGTTTGTAACAAGCAACTATCATACATTCACATATAGATGTTACTTAGATACGCTCCTCAACTGCCATACGAATACGAATGCGTCACTTTTATATATGAATTTTGTTCGTTTCAGTATCAATTATTGAAAAATGCGCCAGTGCGCTGCCCTCACTGCCGGAAGGTATCGTCCGTGGGGATCGGTATGAAGCGGATGAGAGGTATGCTGTTCTCGGTACTAGCTCTAATAGTGTTCGCCATCGCTCTAGGAGTCACCCTGGGAACGCTCTCTGTTGCCAAGGCTCATGGTGGAGGAATCTACGTAGCATACGTAGGTGCCTTTTTACTGGCTTTCGTCCTCGCCAGCCGCGCCATATACTACTTCGCTATGAAAGTGAGCACGATCGAGGGCCCCATGTAAGCCTCCCGACTGAACAGCTTTCGGTTTTTGTGATAGTATGACTAGGTAATATCTCGATTCCATATTGCATTATGTATACACATATTATATAGGACTTATTAGATAAATTGCCTAACCCGTTATATTGTACGACAGTGTTAGTTTTCAATTTGACATTGACGTAAGACCTGACACTGACATCGGTAGAGTTGCATGGAATTATGTGAGTACAGATTATGTTTTACGTGTTGACTGTTACTGAAATATCGCATCGGTAAATACACAGTAGTACGCATTCCGAAATTAATTATATAATTTAATACTACATATTATAGGGAGGATGCTTATAGTGTTTGATACGATTTGAAGTGATTTTTTTCATTTTAAAATATTGGCTTTAGCTTTTCACTAGTTTATACGTTATATACAAGTTGAAGTTATTAAAAATATTAACTGACAGTTTATAACAGAAACCACTTTTGATGTGCAAAAAAAGAGCATAATTTGTTTAATTCAAACACTTTTTATGAATATTTGTATAAAAAAAAATAAACGCGCCTTATCGACAGTGGTTTTATTTTTTTTTTAAGTGTTTCTCCAATTTTCTAAAACTATATTAAGATTATTTTGCATGTAATGTTTTGTTTACGCTCGAATAATACTTTGGTTTGGGGTCACTAAATATTTTTGTGTGAATACATGTATAACATTCTTTTTGCGAAAAACTATATAATTCAAAATTATTTTCCATGAAAAAGGGTCAATTCGCTTGCTTTATATAAAAAGGTATCATTTGAACTTCTTTTTGTAAGTTCATCAATTAAAGATTTATTAAAAAAGTCTACTCAAGGTTTATTCGTTGTGTAAAGAAAAATGTGATTTCTTATTCATCAATTTGTCATAAATTAATTTTAAGTGATTAGATGCAACATTTAACCATTATAGTCCTTGGTTTACATATATCAAATTTTAAACTTTATTTAACGATTATAATAAAAATGTCATAACTTGTTATACATTTTTACAATAATATAGTCTTCAGTATCATTGCATAAAAGCGAAATATATTTTTTTGAAATTCCGCCTAAAATGCTAAAATTCGTTTTCAATTAAGCGCCCTATTAATATATAAAACCTTTAATTAAAAAGTAGGTAATAACTTCCTTAAAAGTATGCTTTATTCAAAAATATTATCATTTTGGGCACATTATTATACTACATATACATACAAAAGTAAAATGTTTATTGACAAAAATTATAATAAAAAGCAACTACTAATCAATTCACATTCACTTCTTATTTCAAGATATAACGCCTTAAATCTATTTTCATGATAAATGTGCCATCTAAAAATACTAAATTAAAAAATATTTATATTTATCTTCTCAACAAGCACTCATACTTTTTTGTATTCGTGTAAAAAATTCTTACTTTCCTAACAGATAGTTCTCATCTCGTTTATATAATAAGAATCTTCTATGCGTTTAAGCGTGTAAGAAAAAATGGAGATGTAAATATCTTTGATAAGTTCCAGATAAATTACTATACAGTAATTTATCTGGAACTTATCAAATCGTGATTAAATTTGTCCTCAATGTTATATGGTATTTTGTCAAATATTTAAGAACTTAAAAAGAAAATATGTGTTAAAAAAAGAAATAATTAATATATGCATAAGAATGTATATAATTTATGTTGAAGATTACAATTTGGCAATAAAATGTTAAGATAATACATTTTTTACTTCCTAGATTAGCTTAGAAGTGATTGCTCCTTTCAATATATTGAATGAGATATTTTTAGGAGCTTTACTGTCCAGATAGCTTAATGCTTACAACTATTAAAAATACAAAATATTTTCTGTTCTGTTCTCTGATTACGGCGTTCCGAACGTGCCAGTTTAGCACTAAGCATTTCGCCAATGTCACGTACGGAGGACAGATTTTACACAATAGTAGAGTGTATGTTAAAAATGATTTAATTAAAATCAGTATTTTAATTGGATCTTTCTCCTTCATCTATAATAAAACAGAAAATATTTTTATTCTATTACCGAACTGCTAGCTATATTGTCATTGCTTGCTCGCACTAGTTACTATGTAAAATATTACATGTTATTACAGTTAAATCACAAAAAGGTTATATTGAGTATTTTCGTTGTTTTCGTTTAATATTTTTAAATGCAATATGAAAACCCAACAAAGTATAAAGATTTAAGTCATTTATTTAATATCATTTATATTTTTTACTTTGATATTTCTTGCATCCTGTATGTATTGTTGTTGCAGAAGACTGTATTATTGAGATTAATGACAAAATTGTAAAATGCTTTTTTATATTTGTTATAGCCTACAGGGTACATAGCCATTGTTTCTGTAATTGGTTTATTTTTAAGAATTGTAAAATTTTTAAACAACTAAAATAAAGTGTATATTACTATTTATTTTCTATGATTGAAATATAATCTCAAAACATATTATGTGTAACGTACAAGGAATTAATAAAATATTACGAAACCTTCTTTAAAAATATTTTTTTTTATTTATATATTTACTAACTATTCAGTTCAATTCTGAAAAAAGTAGTATACCTATAAAGTAGTAATACCAAAGTAATGTAAAATATGAGCAAAAAATTTATTTAAATTTTTCACACTTGACACAAGATATATAGAAAAAATATTATTAAAAAAAAGAATCCAAATGTTAAATTTTTAACTGAAAACTACAGGTATATCACATCCAGACATCTGGCAACCCTACGTGTGATCTCGCAGCCACACATTTGATTTTTTTAAAAATAATTATTGGTCTTGCATCAAAAAATTCGACACATTCCCACTAATATATAGTCCATAAGACAAAGGTACCTACTATGTAAGTATGTATCTATAACACGAATTGAGAAAAAAATCAGCTTCACGCTGTATTCCGTAAACAGCAAGGTAAGCAGAGGGAACTTAGTCTTAAGACACACCGTTCCACACTTTCCGCCGAGTTCTGGAGGCATTGCCTGTTGAGTGGCGGAACTCAACGCCGCGCTTAGCCTCGACAACAGAGCGAAGAAATGAAAATATAAATGTAAGTAAATATAAGTAAATATTTCATTTCACGTATGGGGAAAAAAGTGTTCATAATATCCTTGTTATGACTGAAAACTTTATTCAAATCAATTATTTGAACACTAGCTGTTTAGGTACGAGTAAATAACGTTAATGATGATTTGAGGCTAGTCAGTTTGACTGCAAAACTGACTGGTTGTGGGTTCGATCCCCACTCGAGGAGATGTCAAAAGGATTAATAAAAAAAAACACTATGTTACATAATACATTTATTGCATTAAATTGAAATATGCTTTTAAAAATACATAATTTATGGAGACATTTTTATGTGATTTTGTTGCGATGAATATAATAAGATATTACACAGTTATTCAAATATAAAAATTGTTTATTTTTTTAACTTTACGTTAAATATTACATCTGTAAGTCTCTTCATTGTACTATTATATAATTATACAACGAGTTTTGCACTTTGAGAATATTAAAACCATGAACCATATAGTTCTTCTACATAATTTGAAGAATAAATGTTTATTATTATTAAAAATTTAATAATTTTTTTATTCAAAATAATCTAAACTATTTAAGACTAGATATTTACGTGAAGTAAAAATGTTATTGAATCTACATCTTGTTACTTAATATCTAGATATAAATAATAAAACATTTACGTCAAACGGAATGCTTGCTCATAATAATATAGGCGTATAAATAAACGATTCAAAAAACCCACAAACCTAAAAAGGCACGTAACAGATTCTCATCGACAAGTAGATATTTTGATTACAATCGACATCCTGTTCGTATAAAATTTGTTACTACAAAACATCCAATTATAAATATTAGGGCCTGATCATTTCAAATTCGTATACGATTTGTAACAAGTTTTCAAATAGGAAGGGACGTTTCAATTTTACGTAAGCAGACATTTTTACGGAGATAATGTAATCAATTTTTTATTAACACGATAGTATTAAAAATATTTTGTTCATAGATGATAATAAAATATAAAAGTTCCTTTTTTACAACTTTTATGCTTACGTAAACATGTTTGCTTATAAATATTAGGTAATACTACTACTACGGCTAATGTGCTTTATCGTAAGTGTCCTTATGTTGGTAGCCCGAGACGTAGCCGGAACTGTCGACTAGATCCTTTCTACCAGCTATGCCTTTCCCTTTTCCGGATTGATCAAAACGTTGTTTATGAGAGCCGGTGTATTTAGTGGTGTCAGTCAGCCTGTCGACGGCCGCCGCTGCTGCTGGTGACTTGGGCAGCTAAATCATGTGAAAAAGGAGTAAGTTAATAACTAAGATAAGTACCTAATAGCTTAACTTTGACACCTACGTACAAAATATAATAAAAAACTTCATAAAAAACTTTTAAATCTAAATTAGTTTTTTTTTTAAATAAGTAAACAATATGCTGTTTAAATGATTCACCATACTTAGTTATAATATTTTTAAATAATTAACATGTTTTTAAATTAGTTTAAAATATTACGGATTTGGGACCAGTCGTGCCGCAGGGGCACAAAGTGTGACTGTAATCGCAACTGGTTGAGGGTTCGATCCCCACTCGAGGAAATGAAATATTTATTTAAATTTTATTTCCATTTATTCGCTTTGGTGTCCAGGCAGAGCGCGGCGTTGAGATTCCCAAATTAAGCTCCTACTACCTACAGCACGCTATATGTACCCATTTTTCGACATTTTTTTTTAAGTATTATTCCACACTTAGGAAAGAAAAATACTTGTTTAGAAACGTATAAATATTTGAGCCTAGCTGGACTCGAACCCGCGCCTCCTGGAAACCGACCAGGTCTACCTGGTCGGTTTTTCTAAATAAGTATAAGTATCATATATATTTAGTATTAACTTACATGTGTTGAAAATCCAGGCTGGCCGCATGTTGTAAGTTTCTTTTTAATTTCATCTAATTCAAATTTCTTACTTTTAGCCAAATCATCTAAGAATTTTTGATAATCATCGATGCCAAGTTTTACAGATTTCAATTTTTTGAAATGAATAGCAGTATCTGTGGTGGTTATTTTCTTTCCGTCAATGACTTTTGCTTGTTTCATCCACTTGTCGCTTTGAGATAATGTGATTTGTTTACCATCTGACTTGGGATCTCCAAATTTAGAGAACATTTTAAATGCATCCTGTAAAGAAGTAATCTAGTATGAATTTCTAAATGGCATTGTAAAAGTAGAGAACGTCGAGAGAATGAGTGACGAAAGAAAAGTAAAATAGATTTGTAAAGCGGAAATCAGTAGTAAGATAAAGTAACCCTACTCTGTTCTACAATCTGCCATTATAGCCTTGGTAGCTAAGAGTTTAGGACCCAATACACTGTTTTAAATCATAACGTTTCCTTTAGGTGTTAACTTTTATCTAAAAGACATTTTTTTTTTAGGTAAGGTACAGTTCGCAAGGCTTAAGGTGAGCTTAACCTCGCACTCACCTTACACCGCGCGGGCTGTAGCAATTATCCATTGATCTTCATTAAATGTAAAGTCATGTCAAAGGTAAATATTTAATTCCGTCACAAGCCAGTGCCAATCGTGACGCAGGGGTACAAAGTAAAACTGTTACCGCGACATGTTGTGCATTCGATTTCCGCTCGAAGAAAATGGAAATATTGAATATTTCCATTTTCTTCGTTCTGGTGCCGAGTTTCGCCACGTTCACGCAATGCCTCCAGAACAGAAGAAAAACGGAGTGTCTTAACACTGGATTCCCGTCCGCCTTCCCTGACGTATGCGGGATACAGCGAGACGTTAAAAAAAATAACAATAGTTATGCAACAACTACGAGTACATGCTATTGCATGCATTTTGAACCTACAGTTGCAGCTTTCTACATTCGCATGTCTGGAGTAAATAACTTCAAGTCCAAGGGCAATTTACAACGCGCAGCTTGAAATTGTGTACGTTTGTTTATAGAAATGTACCAACATAAGTACCTATAACCGACTTCCATAAAAAATATTTGATATTTTTAATTTTCTTCACAATTTTCTTGCCCGTGACTATATATCCTAATGGATATATCATAATTGTTTTTTGCGGTACAACTAAGGATTTTCTCGTAAATTTTCCGCCAATTTTTAAAGACATCATGTTGAAATCTACTGTGCTTTATCTTACCAGTCACACATATAATATAAAAATTAAAATTAAATTAAATTAGCTTCACGCTATATCCCGCACACAGCAGGGTA
>DWAO01000665.1:0-23488 GCA_018230605.1 Heliconius congener | reverse complement strand
ATTACCTTCTGCATGACGCGCTTGATTTTACTTAGCTCGTTCATCAGGTTTACCTTGTTGTGCAGGCGGCCGGCGGTGTCGACGATGCACATCGCGATGTTCGCCGTCTTCGCCCGCTCGACGGTCTGGAAGGCGACGGATGCGGGATCCTGCCCCTCGCGCTCGGGCCGCACGAGCTCGACGCCCGCGCGCTGCGCCCACGTCGCGAGCTGCTCGACGGCTGCGGCACGGAACGTGTCGGCCGCGCCGACCACGACGACGACGTCGGCGCTGTCGGGCGGCGGCACCTCGGCGAGATTCACCTAAGCATTAACACGTCTAAGTCAAATAATTTTAAAATTCACACAAGTCTTTTAGTGTCTTAACACTTATCTTTACCTATCCTACTATATGTAGGTCAACGGGAACATGATTTATAAAAGTTAGCAAGCTAAAATTTGCAGGTGTACTCATTTCATTTTGTATGAATTGCACTACAAATAAGTTTGTAAATTTCACAATTGTTAGATACCCGAAAACTAATTACCCTATAGGTTTTGATCCACTAATTGTATACAAAACGCAGAAAACACTGCGTAAACGCTCATATCTTTTGATTACATTGACTTAAAGCTAACGTAATAAAAAGGATAGTTGATAATAATTTTAGTTGACGCCTCCACGATATTTTCGAATAAATAGTCTAAACAGACGCATAGCAGAGTTAGAACCACTCTCTTACGAGATACGGAACCTTAAAAAGTATTATTATTTGAAGAATATAATTTTACTACAAAATGTATGCAAATAACATACTACTTTAGTGAGATTATCTGCCCGCTGCGCAGAGCGCGCGAGGTGCAGGCGGCCCTCGGAGCGAGAGCCGCGGCGCGCGTCCGCACTGCACGCCGCCACTGCGCCTTCCTCGTCATCTTCTTCTTCACGTACGATGCTGCACTTGCGCGATCTCTGTGTATAAATACAATTTATTTTTATTTCAATATAATAACTTTATTTTTCCGGGTACGTTATATAAAAATGATGTAAGTGTTATACCGGACAGGTGTGCCGTATGCCTGGTGTTATAGGTAAATATTTACGGATAAAGGAGGACCAAGGAGTACCAGAACTTTAGATTTAGATTATCATAGGCTAGACTGGTAGACGAAATGAACAAATTCTTATCTATTGGGAGAAATGCGGAGAGGCCTTTGCCCAATGAGACCTTATAAGTTAGATTAGGTATATAGCCTTATGTGTATATAGCAGAATAGACAGAGAAAACCTAATACAGATCTAATACACAAGACTTTCTTATCTTCTTCAACAGAGACTGATGTTCTCTATTTTCCTTCATTCAATTCCAAATACATTTTATTGTGATTCAAGGGTTCAAGATTCAAGGTGTAAAACATTATGACGTCACACGTGGTTTCATACCGGCGGCACGTCCTGCGGCGTGCGAGGCGCGGCGGGCGGTGGCGGCGCCAGCAGGCCGCGCGGCGCGCGCGCCACGCTCAGCGCTTCCGGCCGACGCGCACTCTGTCGCGCCTCTTGTCTGATCAAATAAAATAAACATTTACTTTAAGTCATTTTAACACAGGCCATCGCGACGCTGCGGCACAGCGTTTAATTGTAAACGCGACGGTATAAGATTCGATTCCCACTGTGGGAATAAGTTATTTTTATTTGCTCGCTCTACTAGGAAGGCAAAGTACGGCGTTGAGTTCCGCCACTGAACACGCAATATCTCGAACATTGGATGAAAACTGTGGAAAGCGTCTAGCTAAAAAATGTGATTTATTTAAAAACCCTTAACCTAATACGTAACAATTGTAGCTCCTTTTAAAAAAAATGCAAAACATCTATAACAACAGTATACATAGTTATTAAAATTTCACTAAAACAGTATTTATTTTTGAAATTTTGAATATCATATCATTGGAAATGATTTTAAAACAAATGAGATTTCAAATAGTTTTCGTGAATATATAATAAAGGTTATATTCGGTCGTTCAATTCTCATTTATCGAGTGCTTGTGGAGCATTAATATTAACAATTTGAAAAAAAAAAGAGATTTTAGATCTCCTTCCTTCTCTTAGAAAATTAAATGTTGCGTAAAAAATCGCAGTGAATACACAACCAATATAAACCAAAAAACGGAACGATTAAACGAAAGATTAAAGAATTCAAAATCGTAAGTAAGTTCGTAAGTAAAAACAATAGATACTTAAGTAGGATATGTAAGTTAAAGATCAAAGATAGTTTTATTTCACTTGATTTCAGGAAGTAAAGTGGTCCCGATGATATTCCTGCTATCGTGCTTAAAAGAGGCGTGCTTCCGATTTAACCTCTGTATGCCTATTCTCTCTCTCTCGCTCTCTCTTGGACAACAGGAATTGTCCCATCCTCGTGGAAAGTAATTTCGGTTCACCTTATCCCCAAGAAAGTGGACAGGTCTGACCCATCGAAAAACTGACTTATTGCGATCATCTCTTTACTATCTAAGGTAATGGAGGGCGTGATAAGCACGCAGCTTTTTGTTTATCGTAATAAAAACAAGCTTATTAGCGATTGATGGTACGGCTTTAATAACGGTCGAAAATGAACTCTTGGTGTACCTAACTCACCGCTGACCAACCGCCATTAAAGGGTAAATTATGGCTATCAGCCTCGACATCGCAAAGATCTTTTGATCGAGTCTGGCGCAAAGCTCTTTTGTCGAGGTTACCATCTTATGGACTCCCCGGAAGATTATGCAATTGGGAAACCAGTTTCCATAATGGAGGGACCATAAAGGTCGTTGTCGACGGTTTTATTTTCAGAGACGAAGACCATTAATGTTGGAGTATCCCAAAGTTCAGTGCTATCCCCTGTTACAGCAACAACTAACACAGTCAGTTTTTCTGTTCGTTGTTGTATTTTGCATATTAATTGTATGTTGCACCCCAGGACCATTCTTTGCTACGTAAATGACAGCTGGGTCTAACTAGTCTGAAGCCGGACTAAGCTTTAAAATATCTCTCGCGCTGAGGTGGAAAAACATAACTTGTGTCTAAGATTGAGTCCACGTTCAAGCAGATCCCGGAGTAGGGTAGTAGTAGCCTTATTTAGTTTAACTTTTGAAAGACTGCGCTTTTACCGCAATAACCTAGCTAACAAACGACTTAGAAATCTTAAATACACAGAGACATTGGTTCTCTCTTGGTATTCTACCATCTTAACTATGGAGAATGTTTCCGGAAAATATTTTATTTGATGTCACCATATATATATGGTAAAAAGGACTTATACCAACAGTGGTACAAATGATATTTACTCGCCTCGAAAGTAAATATCTTCCGCCCCATCTGGATGCATTTATGGCTTATAAGATTATTCTTTCTGCGTATGTGTAACACCTTCCTAAGCGCTATGATTCGGGAGATTTCAAGTGTTGGGTATACAAACACTTTCACTTGTCTGAGGTAACCTGGTCTGTATGTACAGTAAGTTACATTAAAACAATTATTGTGATATGTAGTCTATATGTAACAAAAATCAAACCAGTAGTTCCTGAGATTAACCCATTAAACCAAACAACTCTTCAGCTTTATAACATTAGTAATATAGATCCTTTGAAACAATGAATGCAATAGTTTTTAAAGAATTTTCACTCATTTTTTTTACCTTCATGGAGTTCCCTGAGATGGTTAGAACAACAACGAAATGAAAATAAATATTTCTGTAATATTATATGAAATTTTGTTAACAAAAATCATATCAAGTTTAATATACATATTTTATTATACCTCTTAGATCGTAATTTCCTTTCAGCCAATAAATAGTATGTTGCTGTAATATGGTTATATTCATTCTTTTCCAACTCTTCCAGTATATGTTCTGTGCTGGCTATTGCGCCATTCACCATTTTCTGCAAGATAGCAGCTCGATCATCCTCTGTTAATTCTTGTTTAGTCACTAACGGAGTGTCACAGTCTTCTACAGTGATCCCCTCACCTGCCGTGACCCATGGATCAGTAGCAATTTCGGACAAAGTTGCACGTTTTTCTGGTTCTCTCACTAGCATTCTTCCTATAAGCCTAAAAAAGAGATTGTTTATCTAAAATTTGTAAAGATGTAATATTTTTTAAGATAACCTTTACAAAAGGTATGAACTGATTTTAAGAAAAATATTTATATTTTTCTGAAAAATTATTTAAAATCTTTAAGAAATTTAGCTGCCTTTTAAAAGTCAATTGTGTTTATACAAGTAATCAAAAAAATTCAAAATATTATCAAAACTGATATACATATAGCATATTAAATAAAATTCCCTATTTTTAATAAAGCTGATAATAATAATTGCCTATCAATTTCAACTATGAAATATTAATTTAAAAAGCTGATGTTTGTGTGTGATGTGTTTAAGGCCTCTACTTGGTTCCACCAATCGACACAAAATGCCTAGAAAAATTCGGCAAAAGGATGGAATGTCTAAACACAAGGTTCCCTCTGCCTACACTACTGTGTGTGGGATACAGCATGAAAATGATTTGTTTTTTATTATTTTATAATTTTTTTATATTTATACCTTGAAGTTATCAAACCATTAGCCAATATAAATTACAATTTACTGCTATATCAGTTATCACTCTACTAGCATTGACATGATGAGAATATCCAATATTATTAATATAATAGTAAATAAATGTAAAAAATACCTTTTGCATGAATTTGATACATGGATGGGCATAGTGTATTTGCAATCCATGATCATTGTCAGAGTTTCACTGTCATTTGCTTCTTGGAAAGGTGCTTGTCCACACACCAACATATACAAAATAACTCCTAAAGACCATACATCAACAGCTGGTGCATCATAAGAATCTCCTAAAAGGATCTCTGGTGCTGAATATGCTAAAGAACCACATGACGTTTCTAGTTTTTGTCCTGGACAAAATTTATTACTGAAACCAAAGTCAGTTAATTTCACTACTCCCAATTTTTCAAAAAAAACAACATTTTCTGGTTTCAGGTCACGATGTACAACATGTAATCTGAAACAAATATTATTATAATATATATAAATATATTAATTAAGGCAACTTAGATACTATTGAAGTATTTATATAGGTAGTAAAGATGTACAAAATTTAAAGCTTACCTGTGACAATACGATATTGCACGGACAATTTGACGAAAGTAATCACGAGCATGAGATTCTGAGAGACCAGTTTCATGTCTCATAATATAATCATATAAGTCACCACCATCTCCTAATTCTAATATTAAATACAACTTAGTCTGAGTGTCAATAACATCATAAAGTCGTACTACATTTGGATGTTGAACCAGCTTCATACACCGAACCTTAAATTATTCGATTTTAGTTAAGTTATAAGTATATGTAAATTTAAAAGTTATGCTGAATGCTCTATTTGGTTATTGAAAAAAAGCACTAAGAACATTTAGTTTCATCACAACAATTTTCATATCACTGTATTTTAATTTTTCATACTAAAATTACTAATTTTGTGTTTATTTTAACGTATCTTCTATTTTTTTTGTATATTTCAAAATATTTTTGATTTCAAATTAACACCAAAGAATTGATTTACCTCTTGAAACAAATGAGATTTAGATACTTCATCTAATTTACTCTTGTCAATTACTTTAACTGCAACTTTTTCTCCAGTGAAGACATGCCTGGCTAACTTTACAACAGCAAAATGACCAGAGCCCAGAGTGTCAAGTAAATCATATAATCCGGCAATTTTAGCATCGTAGGCCCCACTCCCTGTTCCTACGCCGCCACCCATTCCACCTCCACAATTGTTCATTTTCTAATGTGTATCTAAATAAGAAAAATAAATATTAATTAATTTCATAAGCAATGACAATAGTATATATATAACATTTAATTATATTGATTCGTATTTTATAATATCAATGTTGTAATAAAAAAAAAACAAATTGCAGCTTGCAATACAAATATATACAAATGGTTATAGTGATTTGTTGGTGACCTATATGATAATTCTGAATTAACGTTTACATAAAAAATGTTTGGGTATTACAAGTAATCAAGAAAATATAGTTTTATAAGCATATTACTTTTAATATTAATATTTTTACTTACGTGGATAGATTTATAAATTGAAAACTGTTGATAGAAATCCAACACTGAACATTAATGCTGTCAACTAGTTTCATTGATGTTACTATTATTTTACTATATTAAGTGCAACAAACATATATAAAAACCAAAAACCAATTGTCAATAACGCATTTCTTTAGTTACAAAATTGCAAAAATTGATTATAAAATATGTGTGTAGCAAGATCTCGCTATTTCGCCATTTCTTAAAAAACAGTTCAGAAATTCCCAACCATATAAGTACATTATGTTGTCGTAGTTACATATTTAAGTTCTGTGAGGTCTATTTTTAAGTAAGATTTTTGGTTAATAGTAAATTTAATGATATAATTGTATAACACTATCGATATTCTATATTTTTTGTTGAATAATTGTGATTTCTAAACGAGACCATTGATGAAATCAAGTAAGCCTGCCACACACGTACAAAAATATTGTCAATAAAATACATATGTACTGTATTGACAATATTATAGTCAATAAAACACGTAAGTATTGTCAATAATGTACGTATTGTCAATAATATTGGTGTACCGCGTGCGATTTTCAATATTATTGTGGATTTCTAGAGATTCTGTTTTTGCCACTACAATATTAAGGGGAGGCAGGCGGTTATTCTCAATAACATTGTCGTGTTCGCGCGGCAATATTTTATTTTTAAAAAAAGACTTCAGAAAGGGCGGACGCTTATGCTTCTTACTCAAGATGGATGATAAAACCAGTGTAAATAGCAAAAATAATATAGACATTACTACTCCTACGGAAAAGCAATATTTAATATAGTTTATTAAATCAAGGAAAACTTATTCAGAGCAATGGAATACATTTATTGAAGCATATCGCGATAAAGTAAAAAAAAAATTGTGCTTTAAAAAAGCTGCTTGATATTTACAACTTTTTTTTATTATTATTAACAGAGGGTTAATAAAATTAGCTTTGCTATGTATGCTGCACACAATAGGGTAGCCAGAAAGAACCTAAAGATATAATTTCAATAATTACCTTAAAAAAAGGGACTAACTTTCTTCACCATGGTATTGAGCAGTGGTTTTTTGGTAATAATACCTTTGTTACGTTCCCCATTTCCTACCGAATTCTGGAGACATTGCGTGTTGAATGGCGGAACTCAACGTTCCATTTCTTCGTGAAGAACTTCTATTTCTTCGCTCTTGGGTCGAGGTAAAGCGCGGCGTTAAGTCCGTCACTCAGCACGCAATGCCTCCAGAATTCCGCGGACAATGGGGAACGGAGTGTCTGAACACTAGGTTCCCTCTGCCTACTCTTCTGTGTGCGGAATACAGTGTGAAGCTGATTTAATTTTTTTTAATATCCTCACTATGATTGTTGTTATGGTTTGAATTATTTACTAATTATTTTAAAAATAGCTTTTTAAATAATAATTGAATGTCTTGCTATTTACCTCCAGTAATAATTCACGAAATAATAATAATGTTACTTTTACTTAAAAATAATGGAAATACAGATAAGTTTTTTTTTTTTTTACAATACCGTATTATTTTAAACATTTTCATATTTCTAGTCACGTGGTAACATTAACTAGATGACTGAATGTCATATCACATATGTCATAACTTTTGTGAGTTATGACATATGTGATATGACATTCAACTGTCATAACAAATAAACCGGCAGACGGCGAGTCGTTAATCGGTAATCTGTAATCGTCAAGTACCTAATAGGATATCAGGTTGGTAATTATTATATTCATTACTGAATTATATTTCAGTAATGGAAGCAATTGCACATATTTAAAATTTACCATAAATTTTTAATTTTAGCCTTTGCTTTCTGAGTATTGAATATGGTGCTAGCTCATAATGTTAACGAGGTTAAGCGGACGAAGGATATACAAATAACGCAAGATGTAACGTTTGACACAATGCTTCTTTCTTCACATACATTAAATGGTTTAAAAGTTTCTGGTTTCTACAAACCTTCTCCAATTCAGTTACATGGCATTCCCTTAGGAAAATGTGGATTTGGTAATGAAATTATCTTAAAATATATTTTTAACCTTCATCTTACTTTTATATAGTTTCATACATAAACAAATTTTCAGATTTATTACTGGAGGCTAAATCTGGCACAGGGAAAACAGCTGTTTTTACAGTTATCGCACTAGAAAATTTAGACTTACATAAAGGACTACAGGTGATTATACTAGCACCAACTCGTGAAATTGCTGCTCAAATTTGTGATGTTTTAAAACAAATAGGACAAAAATTTGATGGTAATAAATAATAAATTTTATAAATGTGTGTATTTGACATTAGTTTGTATTTGTGCCTAATTTGTATTCTTGTGGTTACAGGATTATGTGTAGAAGTTGTAATGGGTGGTTTACCTATTCAGGATGATATCAATAAATTTAAAAGTAATAATATTCACATAGTTGTTGGCAGCCCTGGGCGCTTAAAGCATCTTATTCTAGAAAAATATATTAATGTGAAATCAGTAAGGCTTTTTGTTCTCGATGAAGCTGACAAATTAATGGAGAAAAGTTTTTTAGCAGACATCAAATTTATAAATTCTACTTTGCCAAAACAAAAACAGGTTATTATGAGTAGTGCTACCTATCCTGAAAGCTCAAAAGAGTTTATAAATCAATTTGTTCATGATGCACAACATATTTGCCCTAATAGCAATTGTATCTTACTAGGTGTTACCCAAAAAATAACACATGTTAAGTACAACAGTAACATTGTAAAACAAACAGAAAACAGATTTAAAGAATTATTACAAATTTTAACTAAAATACAATTTAAGCAATGTCTAATTTTCTGTAATTACCAAGCCAGAGTGGGAGAATTATATAAAATGCTAACAAAAGAGAAATGGCCAGTTCAACAGTTATATGGTCAACAAGAACAAATTGATCGTTTAGATGCGCTTAAAACTTTACAACAATATAAATGTAGGATATTAGTGTCTACAGATTTAGCTGCGCGTGGAATAGATGCATCAAATGTAGATTTGGTAATAAATTTTGAGCCCCCATATGATTGGCCAACTTATTTACATAGAATAGGAAGAGCAGGAAGATTTGGATCCTTTGGATTAGCGGTTACTATACTTAGTGAAGGCATAGAAAAAAATAAATTTAGTACTTTACTGCAGTCCATAAATGCTTCTGTCTGCCTGACTTCTTTATGGTCTGAAGATAATTCTGGAGACAATTACACTGATGAAAAATCTAAAAATTATATTCCAATATGTAATTCTCTTACAAATCATTGTAGTGAAAATAAATTAGAGAAGCTGTGGAAAATAATTTCTGATGATGCAGAACCAAAGAAATCAAATCAAAATATAACTACATTTGATGACTTATTAAATTCATATAAAGAGGCAAAAAAAGATATTGAATCAGTTTCAGATTTGGTCACTTCTTACAAAATGAGTGAAGTTTCTGATCACACTGATTCTAATGTTGATTTTTATAAGAATATTAAGATGCCTAATAAATCAGATATAATATATTTAAATGAAAATCTTAATTCTATAAAAACTAATATTGAAAAAAAAGGAGAAGACTCTAGAGAATCAATTCATGATATTGATAACAATTCTGTAACATATGATGCCACATTACTTAGTCCTAATCTTGATGATACACACCATAAAAAATGTGCCAAATACCATGAAAATATGAAATGTGATACCAATGATAATAAACTAAACATGGATTTTGATAATGAGAATGAATTAAAATATAAATTAGAAAATAAAGTTGAAGATAGTCTCAATTTAGAAGATAAAAATTTTGGGCTATTAAAATTAGGTCTACCAATATGTTTTTCCAGCACCTATAATAGGCAAAAAAATAATGCAAGAGTAACTCAACAAAATAAAAATTCTAATACAAAAGTAACAAATTATTCTGAACAAAATGCAAGTGACAGTTCTAATAATTTATTAAAACATATAAATAAGGATACAATTTCTAATTATAATTTAATTAAAAGAAATCATGCCAAAAGCGAAAAAACAAAAGAAAATCAGATCCTGCAAAATACAAGCAATTTCCAATATAATTCCTATGCTTCAGTTTCTTCTTTATCTCAAAATTGTGTTGAAAATCGAAAAAATGATTATGCTAATTGGTACACGAAATTGAAATTGCAAGTAAAACAAATTGAACAATTTATTTATATTGAAGAACTTAATAAGTTATATAAGTAGGTTAGTTAGTTTAATTTTTAATTTATAACTTTGTGATTTCAAAACTATTTATTTTTATTATAATTTGATGGAAGGTAAAAAATAAAAGACGAGTTTATCAAAATGAATTTTATTTCTATTTAAATATAATAGGAAAGGACTAGATTATACCTACCAATAACATTTAATACAATGTATTTTTTGTACATTTAAAAGTGCATCTATGTACTAAAGAATATTAGGTTTTAGGAAAATAGTGTCAAGTTACATTTTTTTGTATGTATTTGAAATAAATGTTTGCCAAAATTATAGTTTGTTCCTTTAATATAAATGTAGACAGAAACTGAAAATTAAATTACCTGAGTTTATTACAAAATATCGTTACAGTAGAGCTTCAAATATCTGGCTTTCCATTTATGTTGATTTGAGATTATCTGGACTAGCAACTAAACACATGTAATGTAGATGTGTAACATTGAATTGAAAGATATATTTTGATTTATATTATATTTATTTTTTATTATATAATATATTTATATATTTGTATTGCCCATCTTGAAAATTGCTCATACTCATAAAAAATATAGTAGTAGGAAGTAGTATGATGAGCACAGACTCAACAGTCGGGCTGTTTTTACCAATGTTGTTCAAGAAACAATATTTTTTTTCAAAAAAATCACAAATTCCCTAATATCAGTTGAACCACTTAAAATCGCTTTATGTATATGGGCATGAAATGGATAGGTACTACTGAGGCTCCCTACACACAGGCAACCATTGATCCGCCAATCGAGTTGCTCTCTGTATATACAAATAAAGTTATATTTTGTTTTGATTTAAATCCAGTAATTCTTCGAATCTGGCTATTTGCTTATCAAGACACTTAAACATTATTATTTATCTGGTTAATTACATTTCTACTATATTGAGACAAAAATAATGATTAATTACATCACATAAAAATGGGGGGATGGAGTTGGTCGATAAAATGTGACAAGTGGGTACAGATGAGTCCTACAATTTAAACGTCACTAGGGGCTGTGTCTCACAAATGAAATCAGCTGTGACGGGAGAAGGGAGGGATCCAAAAATCACGAAATTAGTGTGACATAATTAATAGTAACATATTGTTGACTATTTACTATATCTATATTGCACTTTTTCAAGTATAGGCTTATTTTACTACAATATATTTAATCAAGTATTTAAAAAAAATATATATTGTAAAATAAAAAAACCTTTATCTATTTTTGAAAGCAATAATTTCAAAGAAATTGTAAATTATCTTAATTAACATTTAGTTGAAAAAATACAAACAAGAAATATTGAATATACATGTAAATACTAGGCTTCATGCTATCAATATTAGTTACGTGTAAAAATTCATATTTTCTAGTTTTTTTACTAAAATCGTATGATTTATTTCAATGATTAAAACTTACTAGATTTATCATATTCATATAAAATCAGTCATATTTTATGAACTGAACTATAACAATATATTACACATTAATTAGTGACGATTTCAATAAACTTTATAGTGTTATTTATTAACTAACAAAAAATATATTGGATGGCTTATGCTAGCTCAATTACTTTATGAAAACATTAAAATTTGCATGGAATTATTGCTGTTATGTGTTGTATAATAATGGACCAAACAAAGACATTTTTTAACATTTCATTAGGAAATAAGTAAGTAATGAATAATTACTAATGGTATATTGACCCGGAAACGCTATGGCAGGTAGACCATTCCGCTGTTGTGTGGCGCAAGGAAGGAAGTTTACAGTCACAGACAGGAAGAGTGCCACATATACCCAGAACATTCCTCATGATAAATGTGGGTAGAAAACGCAGAGTGATTAGACATCGGTATGCAAAGCCAAAATATAAAGCCTTTCACAGATTGTTGGGCCCCTAATGATTCTAACGACTCTATGCTGAATGCGATCAAGAGTTATATAAGTTTTAAGTATATGCTACCAAACTGAATGCAACATTTTAGAACATCTTTTATGATCCTTTAAAAACAGTAAACGAAAAATACGTATCATTTCCTTGACTTTATATGACAAATTGAATTCGTCATTAATAATTACAGACATTTGACGCTACATCTAGCTTATAACAATATGGTACACCATTTTTGTAAATCAGCATGCTTCCCAATAATTACTTACAGAAAAATAGTTTTCCATTTCTACATGTCAATTAATAAATAACAAATTACTTTATGAAAACATTAAAATTTGCATGGAATTATTGCTGTTATGTGTTGTATAATAATGGACCAAACAAAGACATTTTTTAACATTTCATTAGGAAATAAGTAAGTAATGAATAATTACTAATGGTATATTGACCCGGAAACGCTATGGCAGGTAGACCATTCCGCTGTTGTGTGGCGCAAGGAAGGAAGTTTACAGTCACAGACAGGAAGAGTGCCACATATACCCAGAACATTCCTCATGATAAATGTGGGTAGAAAACGCAGAGTGATTAGACATCGGTATGCAAAGCCAAAATATAAAGCCTTTCACAGATTGTTGGGCCCCTAATGATTCTAACGACTCTATGCTGAATGCGATCAAGAGTTATATAAGTTTTAAGTATATGCTACCAAACTGAATGCAACATTTTAGAACATCTTTTATGATCCTTTAAAAACAGTAAACGAAAAATACGTATCATTTCCTTGACTTTATATGACAAATTGAATTCGTCATTAATAATTACAGACATTTGACGCTACATCTAGCTTATAACAATATGGTACACCATTTTTGTAAATCAGCATGCTTCCCAATAATTACTTACAGAAAAATAGTTTTCCATTTCTACATGTCAATTAATAAATAACAAATAATAATGAATATGATCTTACTAAGTAAAATTTGTATTGTTACATGTCTCTTTGTGAACACTGTATCAGAAATGTGATCTTACACCACCCATAAAAAATGTAGGGAATAGACTTCAAAGCATTGTATATAAATAAAAAAATATTAAAATAAATGGTAGACATAAAACTTATAAATAAAAATATGATTTACTGTCAATACTGTACACATAATGTAATACCAGATTTACAAAATCAATGCTATAAGTATAGACATTTATTTATTCTATGTATTTACTAATAATGGGAGCAAACAGATAAAATGCAATGTTTTGCAATCCCCTCAAATAATATATAACCCACACTGAACCATAACCATATTGTATCCCTTTTAATTTTGCACTTGAATTACCTTATTTTTGGCAAATAGATAAGGAGAATCTAGTTAAAAGTCAGTTCTCGTAGTAAAGTGTCGTAAAATTAATAACTTTTTCCATAAATACGGAAGAGATAATAATATAGATTTAATAATACTTTAATTACAAGCACTCCTGAGAGTGATGTTGTGATCTACAATTTTTGGGATTATTTTCCGTCAAAGAAGGCACTATGAGCCCATCCAAAACAAATGTTTGACTTGTCCTGGATGGGCTCAAAGTAAATAATCATTATGTATTAATAGGTAAATGGATAAAATAAATATTTGTAAGTGTCCAAGTTAAGTTGACTTAGAAGACACAATATCATAATTTTTACAAATTTCCTTGTGTAAAATTATTGTTTTCCCTTAATTTGTTTTACAGCAAGGGTTCTATCAAAATTTCCTTCTTTATCATATTTGAATGTCAATTCAAAGTCAAATTTTTGATGCTTACCTTAGTGTAGTATGTACTCACAAAACAACTAATTTATGATATATAATGAAAAGAATAAAATGTATAGCCTCCACTTTGTTTGACAAGTATTTGCCAGGAACATAATAATTTCTTTATTGCTTCATAGACATTAATCTTTCTTTTCATGGCTTTCTGAAATAGCATCATAAAATATAAATTTAATAAACATTTTTATACGATATTTATATTGCTTTATAGATTTCTTAAATGTTTTAATGTTAATATGATACTTTGCTTTTATATATTTTTATGCATGTGTTTTTTTACCTGTAACTTCTTCTTCATCAGCATCAAGTATGTCTGCACAGCAAATAGAATAACAAATGAGTGAAAGGAAACCAAGTGGGAGACCAAACACTAGTGCTGTAAGTACTGGATTTCCACGCCACATGCTTACAAGAGTTGTTCTTGCTTCATAAAAACCTCTATACAAACGAACCAGCCAGTTATTTCCACCATAAGCCTGAAAAAATTAACGACAGAAATGTAAAAATGATTGCTTAATTCATTTGCTGCTAAATAAGCAATACAAATGAACATGTAGGTTACTTTCTAAGACCATTGAATATTTATATAAAAGTAGTTAAAACACAACAAGCAACATCAGATTATAAATAATTTTATATGATAATTAAAAAAATACAATAACAATATTTACAGGGGCCATTTGGTTATGTATTTGCTCAAGGAACATAGCCACAGCCTCGGGTGTCATTAATACTGGATCATCATCAGGAATATGATGGTGGCTTGTAGTAGAGTTAAGAACTATCAAATGAGGCACTGTTAGTTCTGACATAGCTATTGTATTAGCTAATTCAGGATTTCCCATCCAACCAAATTGGAATCTATCATGGAGGTTATGCTTTTTATTTCTGGAAATAATTATATTGATCAATACATGTAACAAAATTGCCGAGATGGTTGTGGTGCAGTATAACAGCGCCTGACTGTAAATGCAACAGTTGCAGGTGTGATTCCCACAGAGGGGAATAATTTATTTTCATTTCTTGCTATGATAAAACAAGCCAGAATGTCTCGAAAACTGAATGCATAGTAGGGAATAGAGTAATAAAATAAAATAATAATAATTGTCAAGTACTACTAAAGTCATGACCCAGGGACACAAGGGTGTAACTTTAATGTGACAATTGTAGGTTCGATCCGCACTCGAGGGAATGAATTATTATTTCTCAATATGCATTATTATTTCATTTTAATTTATTTATTTGTCAAGAACAACTAGTTATGAAGTTTTTCAAAGTAAATCGTCATTGAAAATGATTTATTGAAAGCAATACATTGTATGTGTCTAAGTTATCTAGATGTCTAAGTTATCTAGAAATAGCAATGCATTATGTGTGATATAATACAAACCAACTAGATGGTATGTAGCCTATATAACATAATTATATTTGTAAAATAACAAAAAAATATGGATAAAAAGTTATATTAAGCCAAACAACAACAAACCTTATAATGCCCTCAACCATATCCTTGAAGTCTTGTTCTGTTTGGGTTATTTCATTTAGTTTGTTTTCTGATACTACAGCTATAACGATATACTTCTCTGTATCCATTAAGTCATTAATATTAGATCTTGTTATTTTTGGAAAGAAACCAAATCTCTCTGAATTCACCCATTTATTTAAAGTATAATTTAATGAATCTTTATCCAAAAGTAATTCTGGTGTTGCTAAAATAAAACAGTAATTGTAAGTAGGATATGGTTAATGTAAAAAATATTTATTATTATATATTTTTTACATTGTCTTTTTATACCTTTAAAGTAAAAAATTTCTTCCTCTTTGTATACAAAAACAGTTGTTTCATTTGGAGGCTTCAAGTGCTTTATAGCTATTTCATGAGGTACAGCATAAAACCAGCTGAAAGCTTGATATTTCTCAGCATGATTTGAGAATGTGTTCTATAAAGGTAATAGGTAACAAAATTAAAAAACATGTAAACAAAACAATGGCATTTTTCTCATCAAAAATTTTTTAAACATTGAGTGATTTAATTTGCAGTGTTTTTAAATCCATATACAGTAAAATTCATATTTATGTTCAGATCATATTCCACCAACATAGTGAATGAGGCCTTTCCTCATTATATTTTGTATATTATTAAAAAAAGATACATTCAAAGGTACAGGAAAGAATAAATAAAAAATAATTTAATTTTACTTTTCCTATCAATGCTATTTCTAGTAACTCAAGTTAAATAGATCAATTCCCATGAAGTCATACAGTTCTTATGCTATCAATTAACATTTGTGTAACTTTTCGAATTCTTTACAATGCTTGTTAATAGTTACTTTTCTGTAGATTATGGATTTTACATTTCTTTAAACTTTATTTTAAACTTTCTCATAGTCAAGTAAAGCTTGTATTGTGAATAAAACTGTTTCACAGGTTTCGAATAGCAATATTTAATGGATACACATTTGACACATGCATTTCATTTTTACATATTTATTTGTAATTTAAAATTGTAAAAAATCTGATGAATTATTACCTACTATTATCATTCATTAATGAGCAAATTATTCTTGAAAATAAAACAAAACACCTATTTTATATTTTTATCCTGTATCTGTAAGATAGCATTAATTATTAAGTTACTATGTGGAACCTTATTCGTAACTGGTATAACTGACCCTTACTGTAGAGAAATTTTTACCCATAACAGTCCCTGCTGCTTTCCAATGTAACCAAAAAAGACATTATGAGTCTCTTTTAAATATCCAAAACTGTCAGCATGAGATAATCTCTGTACAGCTGGTTGTGCCATTCGCATTGCATAATTAACCATATCTTCTTTAACTCTTTCACCTGAATACTGATGCCAATATTCTCCTTTAATACTGAAATATTAAATAAATATAAGAAAGATAATATTGAGACAATTAATATACGAATAGTATTATAATAGAAAAGAAAACTTACAACATTATAGTTGGGTAAGCTCTAACTTTAAAATGAGTTGCCACAGCTGGAAAACGTGTGCAATCTACCTTCGCTACTCTAATTTCAGAGTTATACAGAGCTTGAGCAACATGTCCCCAAATAGGCTCAATTCTTCGGCAGTGAGCACACCATGGTGCATAAAATTTGACAAACCAGACACCATCCTTACTAATATCAATGAATTTGTCACTTAATTCTAAAACTCTGGACGAAGAAACACCGCAAGATCCTACAGGGATATATATATAGTATTTATGAAACCAATATTTTTAAAAATGCTTTCATCCACATTATTTAAAATTTATTATTTATTTAATAAAAAAAACAGATAAAATAAAAACACGTTAATAAAACATGTAATTGAACATCTTAATTAGATTTACGTTAACTTAAATTGTCCCAGAGAATATTTTATTTACTTACCTAAAATTAGGAATAAAACAGAACCCAACAGTAAGTTCATTATTGTTAATTATTAAAGCCCGTGTCATTGATTTACAAACATATGATTCAAACGTTAAGATCATTCAATAAAATTGTTAAAAAAATTACTATACATTAGAATCTAACAAACTCTGAATTTGTCAAATCAACTTGCACAGTGCACACTAAACCAAAATATATAATTTACATTCACAGAGTAGTTTAGTTAACAGGCAACTTGGCATTATATGTCGGTAAGTACTGCCAGTAATTAAAATCACCATAAGCTACATTTGTACAACAAAATATCATAATTTTTCTTTTTCAATTAATTTCAAAATTATTATTAATTATCTTATTATTTTTCAAATAATTAATAATGTGTTATGTTCTGATCTCATTGTTAGTTTATGGCTTTCCGAAATCCGACTTTCGATCGTGCCAGTTAAGCACTAAATCAGTAATCACTTCGCTTCACCAATATCATTTTATATGGAGATTGAAAAACACATGAAAGTTTAACAATATGTTCAATACGAAAATATTTTTAGACATAGAGTTGTATTTTTATAAAGCTCCCGACTTATAATATATATGTATGTAGTATGATTATTATCTACTGGTTTTACATATATCAGGCAGTAAAAAGTATTTTTATATTTATGATATTTTATAACATACAAAAAGTAAGTAAGTAATTTCTATCGAGAAATAGGGTCAATATCAATACTATTGTCTATTTACATTTTAATGTGTATCTATTCGCCCCAATATACATTTTATAATTATTATACTATTTTATTCCCCTGCTTTCCCGGTAAGTTTCACATGACTATATTTTTATTTATTTTTTAGTGACGCTAGATCTTATACAACTTTAAATAAGATAAGAACGAATTTATATTTCGGTAGTTAGCCTGATCATTTCATTATTAATAAGTCTTATTTTATATGTCTACGAAAAATGCTCATGATGGATGCCAGAGATTTGGATGTTGTTAGTATGATTGAGTGGTAGGAATAACAACAGTATTCTTGTTAGCAAATGCGCCAGTATCCTTAGCTCTAGAAAGTGTTAGAGGGATTGAAAAATTTATTATAATAGGTGATTTGTACGGATTGGTCGGAACTGCGCGAGGCGAAAGCGAAGCCAGGTCAACATGGTGGCAAGAGAATTAATGAGGCTGGAAAACTTATATTGGAAAATTGCAAGGAAAGGAATTTGTTAGTGGCAAACATGATGTATGACCACAAAAAATAGTGGATCAGCGTATTCTAGTCAAGTTGTAGAAACGCAAGTGTTCTAAGCTGGAAACAGATCGCTATCTAGTTGTTGCTAGAGTAAGGTTGGCACAGCTACACGAGGTGTCCAAACTTAAAATTATCGCATAAGAAACTGGAAAATTCAAGATCCACTAATTATAATATACAAAATTACAGACATATATAAATACTACATACTCATATATATAAATATATATATATATATATATATATATATATATATATATATATATATATATATACTATACCAACATACATATATAAAGATATAAAAACTAAAAGGTAAGAGTAAACTGTTAAATGGCAAAAAATAAATTTAATTCTTAAAGTGACATAAAGTTTAAGCGACGTTTGAAGATTAGAAATGTTTTGGAATTCTCTCTTTCTAAAGGAAGTGAGGCGTCTGTCATCGCAAAATCAGGTCATTAAAAAAAAGGGAGTGAGTGATCTACATGCCGTCACAATAAATGAACTGCTGTAAAAGAAATAAGTGGGAGATGGAATGTTTAGGGTGAGATTACGTTCAGAGCGAAGCGATTGGGAATATGTCTCACCTATTGAAGGGAACACCTAGGGTTGTTCGTTTTGAACTTGAACTTGAACCCCACAAAGTTGGATTGAACGGAATGCAGTAGAGAAGATAAGGTATGTGAGAATTCTTGCGAAAGCAGATAGGAAGCCACTTGAGTTTTTTCCGGAAATGATGTTAAAGATGAATTCAAATTTGCGTAGTCTAAACATGAATCGAATGAATAAGATATGAATACGCTCAAGTGTATTTAATTGCTCCTCTCTTAAATCAAGATAGCAAATGTCAGCATAATCAAAAATCGGTAGAAAAGTTTTGCTAACGAAATCTTAGGTAGGTATAGGAAGAAAATTACGCAAGCGTCTTGGAGACCCTAAGGATGCAAATATTTTTCTGCTTACTTCACTTACCTGTGAATTTCGAGACATATTATTATCCAGATTGATACCAAAACCTTTTACTGTTTTGCTGTATGGTATAATATCGCTATTAAGAAGTACTGGTCGTAAAGTTGATGCGTCGATTTTTAAAATTAGCTTAGAGTTACCAATTGAGTAATAGTTGAGAAAATCAGTTGAGTTTTATTGAGTTAAGATGCAGACCAAATGACTTACTCGAAGAAAAAGATATTCTTCAAATTTTTGTGTATGTCCTTAATTGCAGTAGTCAGAAACTTTTGCTTGGTTGTAAATCTACAAATCATCTGCATATAAATGATAGAGAGAAGAAATAGTACCAGAAATAGTATTTATAAATAAAGAAAATAATAAAGAAGACAGCACGCCACCCTGCGAAACCCCAGCAACGACAGGAGACCAATCAGAGTACGAATCTTGTATTCGTAAACGTTGCCGGTATCCAAACGAAATCAGTCAATTACATTAGGAGATATGTTAAGATACGTTAAAGTAGCCAGCATGACATCAAAGTCAAGGGAGCCAAAGCCATTGCTGAAGTCCAGTAACTCTAAAGGATACAGCGTGATGCTAAGTTAAATTAAATGTATTTATTTTTCATCTGTAATCCATAGAGCCTCATTGTCTCTTACATTGTCTTTTCAGATTGCGAAAGGAAACGGAATACGTGTGGAGCTGACCGCCAATTTTTGCCAACTGTTTGTTTCGTGTTCGTGGATTTTAGATGTTAACGTCTTGTCCAGTGTATTTATATTTGAAGTGGTCTGTTTGCTTCACGGTTCTTAAAGTGCGCATTCAGGACTAAATACGACCACTAAGGTGGAATGAGTTTTGGATGGGTTTGGTTTACGAGTTAGCCTCTTAGTACAATTATTGTTAAGTTTAGGTCGTAGAGTTTAAGTTTGGAGCTGTCGTCAGCTAATTTTCTACCTCCTCAGAGCTTGGCGCCTGTGCAGCTAGCGCAAAGTCATGGCTTAAAAATGGAGAGTGTTATTGATATCAATTTTAAATAATGACGAAAACAGAACCTCTCCCTGTGGGAGACCATATTTTTTAACACCGCCACCTGTTCTTACTGTCGCTGAAGTGGACTTGAAAGCTTCTGTTGTTTAGCATTTCTCTCAAGATTTAGACGAATGTTTGGTCGTTCATCATGTTTTGGACTAATAAATAAATAACGAACGTTAGTATCACTCGTAGACTACTAACCATAGTTGGTTAGCAATCTACTAAAATCCAACTACTAAGAAAATAATCTCAGCTGAAATTAGTATATACAAACTATTAAAATTAATTAACAACTATAAAATATTGATAGAGATATAACTTTTCAGTGTAACGTATAAAAATACGTTAAAATATAATACGTGTAAGTCAGTTCTTTATTTAATAATCGGTATATTATGAATAGTTTGTACATAACTGAGAATATTTTCTTGTACTTTTTAAAGCGTGTTTCAGTAGTTGGGTTATAATTTTTAAGGTTCTTTTCATTTATCTAACTTATTTTGGAGTTATGTGAATTCGTGTTATTTGTTCAATTACGATACCTTACTAGTCCAGAAGTGATTTTGTAAATATTTGCAATTATGAAATGATTGCAGCAAGGCCACCCCCCACAACACCGTAAAGATATATTTTTTAGTTCTTTACTTTAAGTCCCTTGGAGGACGCTGTAATCAATTTAATGTAGCTTAGAACCAGCGGACAATCAAGAGGCTTCTAACTTCACCTCATTTGTTTAATTATGATAACTAATTTAGAAGTTATGAGGGAACAAATGACCATGCCCACATACATACATACATACATGCATACATACATACATACATACATAAATACAAACGTACATACAGTTCGAATCCATAATCATAATCCGCCGACGTCGGGTAAAAATGATTAATATACTTAAATGTTCGGAACTATTGTCATTCAAGCAATTTTTCACAAAAAATAAAAAGTAAATTCAAAGTAAATTTTAGTCTTAATAACAGCTAACTAAATATTACTTTTAGGCATCTTATAGCGTAAGTACTTATTCGTTTTTACTTCATACCTAAATATGAAAGTGTTTCACAGATAATTTATGTTATGAATACTGACGTGTAAATATGAATGAAAGATTAAAAAATACCAAGCATGTTAAAATCGTGCACTACTATAAAGTTCTAATATAATTGTATATTTTGCTATATAGATAATCAAACTTTCACTTAAAACGTCACTTAATCACGTTCCATGACGCTGCAACTGCTACGTGTTGTGCATAATTCATTTGCATTTCGTTTTCAAAATTATAGTAGTCATCGTAATCTAAGCCGCCATTACAAGTTATTACGTAGCGAATACCGTTATCCGGAGTGGGGGTACGGACGAGTGAGGGGGGTTCGCTACAGCGGTGCGGGTGCGGTTGCAACTCGAGTTTACTCTGTCAGTCGGTCATTACGGTATTTCTCTGTAGTGCGTCCCACATTCACGATCTTGAAAGAAAAAGTGACAATGCCAGAAAACAAACCGTTTCAACGTCTTCCAAAAAATGTGGTACCTGAGCATTATGAACTACATTTGGTACCCAATCTTGAAAAGTTTACATTTACAGGAAAGACTAGGGTGAAAGTATCGGTAAGTGAAAATTTCAACACATTGTCGTTATTGCAAACATTTCATTTCCATGTGACGTTGTCTAACGACGTACATTATTTCAGATTGTTAATTCTACCAAAGAAATTGTACTAAACAGTTTAGATTTGGATTTAACAAGTGTTAAATTGCAATATGTTGACGGTGGTTCAGTTACTACCCTTGATCCAAAAGAAGTACGTTTGGAGCCGGTTGACGAAACTGCAGTTATTTTATTTGAAAAACCACTTCCTGAAGGAATCGCTACACTTTTTTGCGAATTTACTGGTGAATTAAATGATAAAATGAAGGGTCTATATCGTAGCAAGTACCTGACACCAGGAGGTGAAGAACGTTACGCTGCTGTTACTCAATTTGAGGCTACAGATGCACGACGGTGCTTCCCCTGCTGGGATGAACCTGCTATCAAAGCTACATTTGATATAACTTTGGAAGTACCAGCAGATCGAGTGGCACTTTCAAATATGCCTGTGAAAAAAGAAACAATCAATGAAGACACTAAAATATTACACTTTGATACAACACCTATAATGTCAACATATCTTGTTGCTGTCGTAGTTGGAGAATATGATTATGTGGAAAAGACTTCTCGTGATGGTGTTTTGGTTCGAGTTTACACACCTGTGGGTAAAAGTAAACAAGGTTTATTTGCACTGGAAGTGGCTGCAAAAGTTTTGCCCTACTATAAAGAATATTTTGACATAGCATATCCACTTCCTAAAATAGACCTAATAGCTATAGCAGATTTTTCTGCTGGTGCAATGGAGAACTGGGGTCTTGTAACTTACAGGGAAACATGTCTTCTTGTTGATGAAGAACATACATCGGCTGTTCGAAGACAGTGGATTGCATTAGTGGTAGGCCATGAACTTGCACATCAGTGGTTTGGCAATCTTGTTACTATGGAATGGTGGACACATTTGTGGCTCAATGAAGGCTATGCATCATTTGTTGAATTCTTATGTGTGAACCATCTTTTCCCTGAATATGATATATGGACTCAATTTGTGACAGAAACATACATAAGGTAGATTTTAATTAATTCCTATTGATAATATTTGATATTTTTACAAATTATATTTAGCAGGCATATGATTTATGAACAAAATTAACACAGAACTTTGTAGTATGGCAATACACACACACACACACACACACACACACACACACACACACACACACACACACA
>DWAO01000664.1:0-23500 GCA_018230605.1 Heliconius congener | reverse complement strand
ACACGCAATGCCTAAAAAATTCGGCAGAAAGTGGGGAACGGAGTGTCTTAACACTAGGTTCCCCTGCCTACCCTGCTGTGTGCGGGATATAGCGTGAAGCTATACTAAATTAATATTTTGTATTGTATCATTTTTTAATTTCTTTTGATCCTGGTAAATAATATGGATAAAATATTGAAAGTCTATTTATGTGTATACAATTTATTATGTAATTTAATGAAAACGAAAAATATGAGAATATAACAGTGATTCATTATTATATCGCCACTTTCGTATTGCATTTTCTTTGTCGTTTTATTATCCCAGCTTGGAGGTGATATTGCCTATAAATATATTCTTTGGTCATCGCTTGTGCTGAAAACATCCCTCTACTTCTTTGTAAAATTTCTATTTTGGGTCCCCACGTTGGGTCTAGAGACACATGTTTTCGAAATACATTCTTAAAAGCAGCTATTAACAATCCTAACATAAACAACAGCAATAATGAACCGATAATTGATAGTAGTGCAACATTTGCATAAATAAAACCAGCATGCGAAAGAAATTGATATGATATTTCATTTATTAAAGTGTATATTAAAAATATAAAGGAGATTATCCAGGACATTTTGATATAACTTTTTTGTTTGATACCCAACATAAAATGTATATCTTCGGAAAATTTATGTATTCCATACCATATAACAAAAACTAAGCATTCTATAATAGCAATAAAAGTTGAAAATGCAGTTACGAATCGCCGAAAACCGTAAGCAAGGACATTAATACCGTAATTATTTAAAAGCGGTATTGTTATTAAAAATAGAAAAGTAACACCACAAAATGTTACCAAACCTGGATACTTCGCTAACCTGGAGTATCTACTTATAATCACTTCAAGAATATTGAAAAGATATATTACACTAGTCGAAATTCCTAAGATGGTGTTGCAACTAAACACGATTACTAAATAAAACCTCCTGTGTTGATACTGGTATAGCAGTCTAGGAATTTTTTCGAAGCTAAATGACATTTGTGACTTCATCAATGCCGAGGCTCGTATTCCATATTCGAAAGCATAGGGACAGCTCATCATTGCAACTGTTAAAATATATAAAATGGTAAAAATTGCACATGTCACGACACATATTACGACATCTGAAAAACAAGGAGATCGGAATGATGCACTCGACGCCAGCGTCACCATCAGTCCGGTACCAATGTTCAAGTTGTACACTACATGGATTAGAGAGCTTGACAGTCTAAATCTCTTCTTGAAGACCTTAAAATCTAGATCCAGCGAATCTTCATATTTAGCCACTACTCCTTTTTGTAGCATAGACCCCATTAGCAACGCCGCAAGTGTAGCCACTGGATAAATCACAAAAATGCTTACAACCCATTTCAATGATCTATTTCTCTTGAAACAACTGAGAAATATTACTACACAAATAATACTTGACGCGAGACAAACTCTCCATGCAATATTATCAGCTCGATTATTTCTTTCTATCAAGTATTTTCGCCAGTATTGATACTCCGGAAAAGTTTCATATAGATTTTCACAATAAGAAAATACATTTTGATATTTGATGCATTCCTGATTGACCGTGTAGTTAGTGACGAGGCTGTTGCAATATTTCGTACTCCACGACCCACACGTATAGTACGGTATAGGATTTTCGAGACTTATTAAAAAGTAATGCATGAAAAAGGATGTCACTACATGATTATAAATGAGGACGCAAACTTGCCAAGCAACTAGTACGTAGCCAACAAATGCTAAACACGGACGTATCTTCCAGACGTCAATGCAGTCTCTATTGGTAAACTGACCCACAACGGATTCCAAATACAGCATAGGTATACCCAGAATTATATAAAATATTGTGATAAATATAGTGAAACCTATTGTTCCTTGAATCATAGCGTTGTTTGGGGTGCTATTGATATTCGATATTCCGATAGCATGGCATATAAGGGCCATGATATATATTTTTCTCGACTTCCACCTGTTCTTGTCATCACTTAAGGCCATCTTACACAATTAATTTGCTTATTTTGATATCATTTCTCGCAAATCATGACCAACTGGTTAGACTAAATCCGCAATATTATTCACGTAAACCTAAGCGACGTTTTTATTTAATTTGTAGTTAGGTTATTTTTTTTTTAAATGAAATACGCATTCTAGTATAGATTATATTGAGATCCGCCACTTAACTCAACACGCAGTGCCTCGTAATTTTAGCGGGAAGTGGGGAACGGAGTTTTTTAACACGAGGTTTCCCCTTCCTTCCCTACAATATGCGGAATACAGCGTGAAGCTGGAAAAAATATTTAAAAATATATTTTACTTCACCGTAATCATACATAGAAAAGTTAAGAGCATTTAAAACCGCAAGCAAGCAGCGCAGGTGTCTACTATGCAATGAAATTGCAATTGATAAACGGCCATAGTTTCACTTTACACGCTCAGATACAGCCTGGACCCGTTCTTGTTGTCCACAAGGCTTTCATGTTTCACACTTGTCCGTGTATAGTACTACTAGTAACTTTATCAATATCTCTTCAGTGTTTTTGTATCAAAGTTAGATTGCTAGCTTTTTAAAATATTAAATTGAGACCAATCGTGGCGCAGGGGCACCAACTCGAGGAAATGAAATATTTATTTATTTTTTTCTTCAGTCTGGTAATGAGGTGTTGAGTTCCTCCACTCCAGAATTCATTCACGCTCTATCCCTAGCGGGGTAGTCAGAGCGAACGGAGCGCCAAACGCTACGCTAATATTAAAAAAATATTAATTAAATAAATACCATGCATGACATTGCAGAGGATATTTTCAGCAATGGACGAAAACAGGCTGATGACGATAATGAAATTAAATAATTTTAAGATAATATAATAACGTAATTTAAAAAAAAAAAAAGTTATTTCATGTTGCTCTTAGCCCTACCGTAGGGCCTACTTTTTTAATTTTTTAATATATCTTTGAATCTAAAAGAAAAGCAAAGTTATTTGCAATGTGGACTAACTACGCTTTTCCTATCAGCAAAAATATGCATCTTCTATTTACTTTAACGTCTTATCTATTTATATTATCTAATCATTTCTGCAACGTACTACAGTACAAAAGATAAAGTTAAAAAATACACTATTTTGCTAACCCCACCTTTATTTGTTGACCTACATTCAATTTTAGTGTAATTATTATTTAGTTTCTTTTATAATTTTTGATATATTATTCTTTTAAATTCTAAAATCGTAACTTTTAATGTCGTGATGGCGTCTTAATTGTAATCGAAACAATGGTGGCTGCTGGTAATAATTATTATAGTTACAAATTACATTTTCTTAATAGAAAAACATTATAAATAAACAAACAGATGGCACTATCCTCACAGAATATTAAGACTAGTAACATAAAAATATGTCCAAGTGTTAAAAATTTTCAAATTTATATTTTAAATTGTTGCCAATAAAAACTAGTTAAAAAAATAACTTAAAACCCGTTTGCACAAAACTAAAAACAAACAATCAAGCCCAATATTTCATTAGGACTAAGTTCCCTGTAAAATTTAGGTAATGTTATCTAAGAACACTTGGGTTACTAAGACAAATCTAACGATACCTCAATTACGTAAATCAGATCAACGATTCTGAAGGTGAGGTAATACTGTTTTGTGATGGTTTCAACCCTTCCTTTGCAGTCGGGTAAAAACAACATGAAACAGCAAAAGCGCGGCAAGTTTCGCCACAACACTAAATGACGGTGGTGGTGAGGGTGAAGTGTCTCTTCTACTCGTTACACGGGAGAAAGCGTGAAGCAAAAAACTTTATTTGACTATAGTTGATTGATGAAAAACACAAATACTTGGTGAATTTGGGAAGGAATCGGTTTCGACCTTGGCAATTCTCATAATAGAATAATACATTTTCGTTGCTTATCGACTTAAATACATGTTTTAATATTACCTCATAAAGCAAGCATTATAAAACTTTCGGTGATTACTCTATATAGACAAGGCAGTAAGACAGTGTTTTTCCACTCGAAGAAATTAAATATTTACTATTTTCATTTTTTTACCTCTGGTACCAAGAATCTCAAGAATTCGACGGCAAATTGGGAATGTGTCTTATCAAAAAAATCAAATTTTAAAATTTAACCTAACATTTAATTTTCTAAAACACATTTAATGTAACACGCTACGCAAGTCTTACTATTGAGCTATATTAAAGAAATAAATATCGCGCGTAGATCTAAAAGTTACCTGTGTTTTTAAATTTTCTTGATTTATAAAAACATGAAAATTCTCGAATATGTTTAGAACCACTCAAAATCGGTGAACATATTCGGGGGCTGAATTGATGGCACTCTGTTTATACAAACATAACTTTTGATATCTTTTCACAAGTCATAATCTTAAGACGCTTTTGTTTATGAAGTTTGTTTTGTGATTCATGTAACTAATTGTATCTGATGTTGTCGATTCAAATTTCACAAAGAGACACATTTAAGTTTTATTTTTGGTGTCACTCTATATCTTATGCATAGCCAGATAGGCAGAGGAAACCTGGAAACCTAGTGTTAAGACACTCCGTTCCCATTATTCCAGGACTTAGAATTTTTAAAATTATTGAAAACTTGAAAAAATCTATTTCGTAAATTGACTACTGACTACTGACTCGTAAACGCTTTGAATGTATATTATGGAATGTCAAAATTACAGTAACAAACTATAACCTCGTTAAAATTCTCTATATTTTACATACATTTGTATAATCATTCTTAGGCAAGCTCTGTTATCATGTGGAGTATCTTGAGCAAACAGTCCGGATTGGACCACAACTCGCTATTGATTTTGACTGATTAGAGAGCACAAGTGCCCGTTATTTAATCTATGTTTACAGTTCTGGCATTCAAGGGCAAATACAGGTCTCGACGTTTAAAGCTTAAAACATACTTAACTTTTGAATAATTGCTTTTATATCATTCATATATTTATTTGTGTAACATTGAATGGATATTTATATTGTGTTCATAATATTTTTTTTCAAATTTAGCTCATTATCTTAATATCTTTAAAGATATTGTTTTTTTTATTTAATTTCATAGTAAATAATTATTTTCTCCTCTTTATTTTGAATAGGTAACTTCATGAGAGTTCAGGCGTTTTCAGGCGTTCTACACTACGAGTAACTGTTAAGCTTAAACGTAAAACGTTACCTTAAAAATAAACAAAATTCCTACGAGTCATTCCTAGCAGGGTGATCAGAGGTAATGAAAATATAAATAACAATAACAATCCGGTATGGATTATTTTAATGATTTTGTTAAGTAACAGCAACACAATGATTAACAACAATGAGGTGAAATACCGACAACCTTAGGACAAAATATCGAAATCGTGACCAAATGGTGATATCACTAAAACAAACTTTAAATACAATTATTATAGTATGATTTGCATTATCCGCTTATCTCGCCAACTTTTCACCGTCGATGTTGCTATCCCTTTCTACTATTGGAGGCGTGATTCGGCATTACGAGTAGAATTACACAGCGATGTTGTGAAAAATATATCTGTCCTGGTCTATCATAGTGGCGACCCTTGACCTAATGGATCGATTTAGTGAAGGTGGCGAGTCGGTGGCTTGAATCGATTAGTATTAATTCAGAGTAGCCAGATCACGAATGTTACAACTTAAGTCTTGCTTAATTGTAAGATTGATATTTATATCATAAATATATCATTCGTTCTCCTTTTAAAAAATCATTTTACATCTTCCCAAGGAAAGCTGAAAGACTTCAAAGGATTTTGACTGTTAATCCATTTTTTTCACATTATTAATTCTATCAGTTTCAAACTGTACTCGTATATCGCACAAGTGCGCTTAAGACACTCCGTTCCCCACTTTCCGCCGAATTCTAGAGGCATTGCGTGTTGAGTGGCAGGCATGCTGCGCCTCGGCACCAAAGCGAGGAAATGAAAATGAATAATTCATTCCCCCGAAGTGGGAATCGAACCCACAACCAGTCGCACTTTGTGCCCCTGCGCCACGGCTGGCCTCGCTTTTTTTTATTTAGAGTATATCATTTGTATAGGTAAATTCATAATAAGTAACCTTAAAATTATATATATTTTTTAAATATTTAAACTTATTTATTCTTGTCTATACTATAGATTGCACCTACTGAAAGTATCGTACCGATTCAAAAATGCAAAGGTTTTCACCCCAAACTAAAGAATTATAAATAATATTTGCTGATTTTCTCTGTTGCATTAAACATATTATAATAATAATCTACTTAACATGCCCTCAGAGCAGTGAGTGAACTTGTCACCCAAGTCTAAGTTGAAGAGAAAGAAAGAAATTTGTACAATAAATCGCCTTTCCTACCCGATCTTCTATGTCTTCCAAACCAAATTTGAAATAACTCTACTAGTGCCGTCTTCTAAGTACGTCCTAGATATGAATTGATCACAGTTATAGATAGGTGCATCTTTTAACAAAGTATAGATTGATTACAATGTTATACAACTGGCATCTATTTCTATCGCTTACAAATATTAACCAATTCCTGGTTAGTCTGTTGAGAAGTTTGAAGTAAAAGACGTACTTACAACTACAACTTTAAAATTATATTTTTTTTTGGAGATATTTTTATAAAATTATCATATTTTTGGAGATTTGAAATGGAACTGTAAGTTCTGCTAGTATTATATGCTTTTAGTTTATTGGGTATAAGAAAACATTGGGTATAGATGACAATAGATCACAGATTTTAGGCCACCATTTTAAAGTTGACAGGATATAGACTTCTACCCATGGTTACTCATAGGATGTAAATGTATGGAATGATCTCCAGCGCTGTAACTCAATCAATATTAAGAACATATTTGTCGTTATAGGCTCGTCTTGCCGAATAAAAGATTTAATTACATCCACTTCTTGAGATTCTATTAGATCCTATTCTATCCAATCATTAGTGAACCCAAAACTTACTTTATTGATATTGTTGTTCTTTGAAAATATATTTTCATTTTATAATATCAGTGAATACTTGCAGCAAACCACAATTCCCCATTAACTAACTAGCCTTAACGGAAGCCGGGCTAGAGGTACATAAATCACAAGACAGACACGCATGGCTTATCTCATCGTGCTTCCGCGTCCCGGCAGTTAAGATCACAGCCTCTGATCTGGCTGAATCTTTGTTGGAGCTTACAAACAACTCCCTTTCTGCAACTCACCGAAAACGCAAACCACAATTAATTGATTTCTTATTAAAAAAATCTAATTATCTGATCATTTATTTATCCAGTTATGTTAAGTAAATATAAAAAATATGAGGCGCAGGGGCACAAAGGTGTGACTGTAAACGCAACGGTTGTGGGTTCGATTCCCACTCGGGGGAATGTGGCGTGGAGTACCGCCACTCAACGTGCATTACCTCAAATTTTGGCGGAAAGTGAGGGAATGGAGTTCCTGAACTCTTCCCTGCTGTATGGGGTGTGAAACTACAATAAAATTGTACTATTTATTAAGCCCAATACTAATACAACACAATATTTTTAAATTAATTGTCAAACTGTAAATTCTCTGATAACACAGAGAACAATTGATAAAGAGCGAGGAATAACTGATATTTATATTTCCAACAACCCATAAATCTTAAAACACGAAAACAAAAAAATGTTTATAATAACTCCTTTTAAACCATTGAAACATAATAAGGTAACATGAAGAAAATATGAGGCATTGTGGATTCAACCAACGTTGACTATTATCTTTCGGATGACAAATGAACTCAAACCTTTGCACGCTACAAGTACAAATATAAAACAAAAATTGAATTCGACACAATTTCTTATTGCATTTACATTGCTGCATCCGTGAGTGCAGGAGAATAAAAACAGCATGCACACTAGCTGTGTGCAGTGATCAGGCAACATTCTCACCAACCGAACGAAACGAAGAGTTAAGCCGATTTAGATGGAACTGATAGAAAGAACGAGCGCGATGCTAATTCAAAACATAATTTTATATTTACGTAGGTATTGGGTACCTAAGATAACAATTTCAGAGATCTTAGTGTGCCCTTAAGTTGACAGATATCATGTCAACTGTGACTGATGACCGTGATGACCTGACAGCAATTTTAACTGGAATAGTGATATAGTAAAAGTACTGATTGATTTTTGAAAATAAAAACTTGCCACTTGCAACTTGTGGGTTCGATTTTCATCGGAGGAAATGAAATATTTCATATTTTAATTTCCCCGCTCCGGTGTCGAGGCCAAGTGCGGCGTTTAGTTCCGCCACTCAACATGCAATACCTCCAGAATTCAAGCTGCCTCTGTCTACCCTTCTATATGCAGGATACAGTGTGAGGCTAAAAAAATTAATAAGAAATACATATGAAATTGCAATTTTTGCATTTAAATATCTATGATAATGCTGAATTCGAAGTAGAAGTCAAAGTGTAAATAAAAATTAAAGTATATCAATATAAGGGGCTTGTTCGACTAAATTACTGTTTTATTAATTGACAGAAGCCTTAGTTTTTCATGTATAGATATTGCCTTTAAGCGATAATGTTATTAGTACAAGCAATCTGGATTAGTAAATATATAATTGTGTAGTTCAGACGAGCGAAGTTGAAGGCGAATCGATAGTTATAATTGATTTAAAAAGAAAATAAAAAATTGCCTGTTTATAAATTATTTCATAGCAACAACACAGTCACGGCATTCGATATAGAGATTCACAATTTAATATTACCTATATGATTTTTCATATGCATACAAAGTTTACATGGAATTGTAAATAAAAAATCTTGTCAATTTTTACTTTGGAAATAATAAATTTCGTATACACAAAAATGCGTATATGACTCGTAACTAAACCCTCAATTCTATAACATGTTTGCAAATTTATGTGAAAACAGCACTAAGAATATTTTAGTAACAATTCTGTTCAATCTTATAAAATATATAAGTCCAACTAATTTAATGAAAGATTAACCTAAGAAAAAATAATACATAATGATAAAAATAAGGCTTATAAAATATTAAATTACTTAAAACATAATACGAAGACATCGATAACAACCGAACGACGCAGAGCCATAGAAAGTAGCGTAGCCTACGGGCCTACACGCCCGCGGGCCACGTCCATCTGAGACTGGCTTTGCTCACATCACGTAATCACTGTCGATGCTATTCATCATCTGTATATACAGCTTATTCGTATTCGTAACCACTTACAAAGTAGTTGTAAGACCTGAGACTTACTTTGGTCTGCACGTGCTAGCCGATCACCATCGTGCTACGGTTTTGAGAAGACGATAATTATCTATCATAAATATCTCGTTCTATATCTTATAATTTTATATGACATTTCAAATTAATAACCAAATATAACGATTCATCACTTTAATAAGTATAATGTAATATTAGTTCGAAATGGTTGATAGTGATAAATTAATATAGAAATATCAGCTTTACCTGTATTCCGCACGCACCTGGGTAGGCAGAGGGAACCTAGTGTTAAGACACTCCGTTCCAAATTTTCCGCCGAAAACAAATTATGTATTATATATTGATGTTATTTTGTATATTATTTATTTTCTTTTAATATTATAATATATATAAATATAGAATAGACACTGTATACAATAGAAACACAAAGGATACATAAAATATATCAAGAAATAATGTTGATTGACATGAGTGCGGGACTCTAAAAACCATCAAAGCGGTGGTCAATAGAGCTAGCGTACGTTATCTTCCAATCAATCTCCCCACCTGCACTGTTCAGTAGTAAATCTTCGTTATTGTCGTTTTTTTTTTTGACCAGTTTACTGTTATTTTGGCCATTCACCGACGAATCGCTTCGCTCGAACTCCGTCACGAGGCGTTAATGGTGAATCGCTTCGCTCAAACGTCGCCACGAGGCGTTAATGGTCAATCGGAATGCTGTAAACAATCAAATGCAAAATACCTATAGAGATTTCACAATTGTATATACGATACGTTCATATTTTTGTTTTAAGTGCCTATTAGTTATGTGTGACACAATTATGTAGTAGAAATTGGGTTTATTGTATTGTTATAGGCAGTTAATGAAGTCTGTCGTTGTTTAAGACTATGTTTTAATATATATAAATACTTAAAAGGTTTTTTTATGAATTATTTATTAATTAAATCCAAATTTTATAAAGATTTATTACTGTGTCTTATCAATAAAGCTCAAAGATTTCTGATCAAAATTTAAATAAATCATTAAAATTTGTTAATATAATTATCTTTTTTAGGGTTCCGTACCTTTTAAGAAAAAAGGTATTATATCATCACTTTGTTGTCTGTCTGTTTGTGAAGAGCCTTTATCTCAGGAACACTTGGAGATATCGAGTTGAAATTCAAACCATATACTCAGATCTGCCGTCCCATGATTATCTGAAAAAATTGTATTTCTAAATAAAAAAAAAAGGATACTGCCTTTTGTATCGCAAAAGAACGCTTATTTCGACACTATAAAAGGAATCAAAATTAATAGGGTACTTTCGGTTGACTTAGTATTACGAAATTTAGCACCTAGCATTTACAGGTAGTACTAACTTAGGGAATAATCTGAAAACTAAACATTTGTGCTTTAATCCTAAAAAATCATAGCCTTAAAAGGGGGAAAAATTGAGTATTCAATACTAATTCAAGTGAGGTAGCAGATAAAAGGGCTCTGGCTAAGTTAAATTTCAGAATAAACTTTCATGATCTTCAATTTCTGTATGGAGTCTTCGGTGGGCGAGCCCGACTCGCGCTTGTTTATTTTTATTTAGTATATCGTGTACCTAACTTCCAGTCAACAGGACAGTAAAAATAATAATTATTACTAAAAAACCTACTTATGTTGTTACCATCCCATAGGAAACACTTAATATTGATTATAGATTTAAGAATATTTTTTTAGATAAAATTTATTATTGTTATTTTTAGCTTCACGCTATATCCGGCACTGTTGATTGGAGGAACAAAACGCCACTCTTTGCCTCGACACCAGAACGAAGAAATGAAATATTAAATATTAAATTTTCCTTGATTGGGAATCAAATTCACAACCTGTCTCGTTTACAGCCGCACGCATGTGCCCCTGCGCCACGACTATACAGCTGGCCTTATAATTATTCTTGCGAATATATTGTACTGATTTGCCCCTTTATACTGATTTGCTTTTGCGATATCAGCTTTGATACTAGACATCAAGTTACTATCCATCAAATTGCTTTCAAGTTAAGATCTGATCGTCATTAAATGTGACCGAAAAGGATTTAAACTAGTCTTAGTAAGGAAGGCTTTGGCTTACTATAGCAAATTTAACCACTTCACTAAGTTATGTAGGATTGTGTTGCAGTATGACACTGCTGTTAACGTCTTGGGTCCTCCAGATTACTGTGGACTTTCGGAAAATAATAATATAAAACTACTATCTTTGACTTTTGTATTTTCGTAAAATATATATGAACAGCGTCTTTTGATTTTCTTTTCGCTGTAACTAATTGCCTTTATCGTAATACGAAATATAACGAAAGCATTAAATTGACTTAATATAACTTTTTTCGTGTGCAACTAACTAGCTAAAAGTTAGAGTTAAAACTAAAGTCATTTAGAAAATTTTATAAAGCGACGTTTATAATCTAAAATTATTATATTTTACTGTTATCATTTCATTAAGGAAACGAACGAGTTAATTGTAATTAACTTGGGTTTCTAAAATACCTTAATGTACCTTTGTCACATCATGTCACTTTAGATAGACAACTACTACCTAAACCTTTTATTTTAAGATGTAAAATAAATAAAATGTAAAAATGAACGACTATAATAACAAAATCAACAAAACATAAATATTTTTGCATAATTTCGTTAACAATTGCACAAAAAGTCAATTGAAAATATAAATAAAAAAATTTAATCATCATATAATATGCTAGTAGTCCATTAATTAGTTAAGTAATTGTTGTATCATAAAAGATAATAAAACGTGTCGTATGTGTACCCACTACATACTAATTTAATGAAAATGAGATCAAAATAAATACCGTGGCCGCGCCGCGCACGTGACTCTACGTACAATGATGTACATTGTACAGTACGGTCATGGAGTCGTGGCCGAATTGAAGTTAGCTGTGGACGGTTGGTTTGATTTTAGGAATTTTCTTCCTTTTAAATATTGTCTTTCTGCGTAAACGTTGCGCATATGTTCAGAAAAGCTAACTAACCTCAGCTAAGCTCAGGGCGGCCACGATTTGTCGACCGCACTGTACACTCACTGTACGTGAGCCGGCTCGCGGCGCGTGGGCGGCCGCGTCGTTTCCCGAGACCCCAACAGTTATATCAATATGCTCTGACGACTCTTAAATTGATGGCATTCACAATTATGCGCATAATGCAAACACCATACAAAACTTATCTTAATACGTTAAACAATAAAATTGCTCATCTCCACGACTATAAAGACGTGAGCCAAATCTCAAGAATACTATTGTAGAGGCTATTTTTATTATGATTTTTCTTACATATATGAAAATTTAAATGTATTATTCCGTAATGAAGGTGCATTATTAGTTATTAGGCAATAATGTCAAAATTATATTTTTTATAAACTACACGTACATTTTTTTATTTGTATTTATAGCTACAGAATATGCTAAATAATTTTATAGATATTATATTTTATCATGACATGACAAATCTAAAATACTGACATAAAAATGAAAGAAAATTCTAACCATCCATGCCCACCCCATAATAGTCTTGTGCCTACTCCAAAAATTTTACCAATAAAAAATTAATTCTGAAAAATAAACAAAAAATTACATTTACATGAACAGATCTGTTCAAAGCTTAAGTCGAGGCCTCCCCAGAAAATATCTCTAGATACGCCCTTGCTCTCTGCTAGTTGTTCTTGCAACCACATAAAGGACCTTCGGGACGTAAATAATATTTAAATATACTAAAAATATAAAATTTACATTATTCTATTTTTAATAAACATTAAATACCTACTAATATCTAACGAGATCCTATCCAGTCGAGTCCGTTGCCTTTGATGGTGACATCATCGCATAGTAATTTTAATTCTGAACTCTATATATAAGTGTCTTGGTTTTGTTAAAATGAATTAGGATATTGAATTTGATATTTACATAAATATAGTAACTTGTTTTATTATGTGAACACAAGCCATTATTGTTTTATAGAATAACTTTTTTAACATATTGAGGTTACATCACTAATATTTTAAAGAAACAGCACTGTAAAGTGATCTTATAGAAGATATACATATAATACATATATATCTTCTATATACATATGACTATATTTTCAACTTCACGCTGTATACTGCACTACTATAGCAGAGTAGCCAGAGGGAACCTAGAGTTACGACACTCTGTTCCCCACTTCCCGCCAAATTATTGAAGCATTGTGTATCAATGTGTCTTAATGAGAACAGAGAGTGTTAACACTATGTTGCCACTTACATACCTCTTACTACTCTACTATGGGCAAGATACAGTGAGAAGTTGAAAAAAAATGTATTTTTAAAAAATTAAGTTGAAGCTATGAAAAAATAGAAACATAACACTGTCAAAATCAAAAATGTGAAATATATATATACATCGATTTTTACGTCCAAAGCTAACGAGATATCAATGGCAAAAGTTCCGTTATCATTTAGTCAGATTACGGCAATTCGTATCCATTGATAAAAATATTATAGATGACTAATTCTACGAATATTTTAATAGGCTATAAAATATGTAAGTTTTAAAGAGTTTGATTTTAGGAACACTCTGTAACTTTATAAATAAATCAATCATAATACAAATTCGCTTTCGACTACGAATGTAGATGCGTGTTGAGTGGCGGAACTAAACGCCGCGCTTCCCCTCCAAACCAGAGCTAAGAAAAGAAAATATTAAATATTTCATTTTCTCGTGTGGCGATCGAACCTACAACCGCCGTGTTACAGTCACACTCTTGTGTCCCTGCGCCACGTCTGCATCCCTCTATGTATTAAATTGATTTATGTTAACATAGAATAGAATAGAATAGAAAATACTTTATTGCACACAGAAAACAAAAGAAATACAAAATACAGATAATAATATATGTTTATAAAATGTATGCAAAGGCGGCCTTATTGCTTCAAGCAATCTCTTACAGGCAACCCTTGGTAAATAAAGGACTAAATTTTAACTAAGAAATGAGAATAACGTTATATAGTGCACGATTTGACTAAATAAATTACAATAATAAAATACAAATGAATATATTAGGATACCTACTGATAAATGTGTCGTTAAAATAAATCATTTTGTTATTTTTAATCCTTATTTTACCTAATTTTGTTTTCAAAAACAACTTTAAAATTTTTAAAGGAAAAGATTAAAAAGCTTTTTTATGTTTTTGTAATGTCATTAAAACACGTAATATTTAGTTTGATCTATGTATGATCATTCTTTATAATTAATCGTAAAATTTGACATGAAGTTAATATTACAGTTACTTTGATAGATTTTAAATAATAATTAAATCGTTAGTAATAGTAGTGATACATACATTTTCATGTATGAAAATGTGTTTCATTTTCTTTTTATTTCTGCTATTTGTTAAATAATTCAACAATTACTATAAAACTACTGTTTATATATATATATATATATATATATATATATATATATAAATTTTATTTAATGGTTGTAAATTATCGACTCGAGTGTAAGTACCATAATCCGTTCACAGTGAATTAGAGTAGGTAATTAGTATTTACAACTCTAAAAGAAATTACGTGTTTCACTAAATAAAACAATCATCTTCACGCTGTATCCCGCAAACAGCAGGGTAGCCACAGGGAATCAAGTATTAAGACACTCCGTTCCCCACTTTCCACCGAATTCTGGGTGCGTTGAGTGGCGGAACTCAACGCCACGACACCACACCACTTTGCCTAGATATAAATTTAAATAAATATTTCATTTCCTCGAGTGGGAATCGAATTCACAACCAGTCGCATTTACAGTCACACTTTGCGCTGCTCCACCACGACTGGCCTCAAACTTTTACTAAATGTATAGTTGTTTAAGAACAATTTACAGCTCACGTCAATACTGGTCGTGATGAAGAGATTAACTTTTGACTGACAGTTAGGTTTGGCAGACACGGGTTCGCGTTCAGCGGTAAGTAGCTACTTCAAAAATTTACAACTACCGAGAATAAAAAATACGATTTTATTTTAGTTTTCTGATGTAGTGTTATTAATTTGTATAGTTATTGTTGGTAGGGGCTTGTGACTGTAAACGCGTCTGGTTGTGGGTTCGATTCTCACTCGTAGAAATGAAATATTTAATATTTTCATTTCTCTGCTGTTGAGGTAAAGCTCGGCGTTGAGTTCCGCCACTCAACATGCAATGTGTCCAGTATTCGGCATTTGGCGGAAGGTGGAGTGCGTAGTGTCACAATATTTTTTTCTTTTTTTTTCAACTTCACCTAGGGTTAAGACACTCCGTTCCTCACTTTGAGGCATTACGTGTTGAGTGGCTGAACTCAATGACGCGCTTAGCCTCGATACCGAGCGAAGAAATGGAAATATAAATTTAAGTAAATATTTCATCTCCTCGAGGGGAATCGAATCCACAACCAGTCGGTTTTACAGTCACACTTCGTGCCGCTGGGCCACGATTGGCCACAAATTTCATACATAATATAATTACATAGTGAAAAAAATATTATTTTCATTAAATACTGTCTACTAAATTTATGTGACGAACACTAAAATTAAAACTAACTCACTTACTCTATAAATTAACTTAATAATAGATTTTTTTCTATAATTATAAAAATAAAACTCTTTTATAAGATCACTTTACCAAATCTAATTGTTATCAGTGTTTTTAATGTGGGTCAAAAAATAGACAATTCTCCTTAATGATGGAATCGTGAGCAGCATGCGAACATAAAGCCTCGATACCATCGCACTGTACGATATTTCCGGCAGCGGCGTGGGCGTCACAACTCTAGACGTGTGTACCTACATACATTCCCGACGCGCAAATATTTTAAAAAGGAAGTTATAAAATTAAATCAAAAGTTAAATCAGCTTCACGCTGTATCGCGCACACAGCAGGGTAGACAGGGAACCTAGTGCTAAGACACCAGACATGCAATTATAAATTTAAATAAATATTTTGACTCATTGAGTGGGGATCGAATCCACAACCACTGCCCCGCGTCACGACTTATCAATTCCTTTTTTATATACATTTTTTGATGTAATAAATTAATTAATTTAAATTATTTTAATTTTATATCTTACAAGAAGTAAGCAAATACGTATGAGTCAATCGCGACTAGGTATTACCATTCAACAATTTGACCAAACGCCGAGTAGAGAAATTTTGTTTTTCAATATTTAGATGTTAAATAATTTTAAATATTTGTAATAAAATAATGAACTGTATAGTTCATAAAGCCAACTAAACAATGCCATCAAATAATAATAACTGATTTCAAAATAGTTTTATATTCATATTACATTTTTAAATATCATATTTTTATTATGTATCGATTGTATTCTTTTCTGTTCATATCGTATTTAAAACAAACTGGTACACTATAATAATAGGTCACTAAGAACTTATATTGTGTGTTTGTAATTTACGTTTTCATGAATACTTTTGTTGCGAAAAACCACGACCACGTGACGCGGACGATGAGCAGTGCGTGACATCACTTGTTTAAACGCTAAATGAAAGCTGTTAAAGACTACAAAAATTTAAAGATTTTTTTATACATTTCCTTTTAACGAGAGAAAATTTTATACATTTACATATTTTTTTGTTATTTAAAGTAACCATCAAATAAATATAACTAGTTCATGCTATCGTTTTTCTTAAGTAAGCTGACTATATTCACTACATTCAATGGGTCCCGACCAAAACCTACATAGGACCTCATTCAAATAATACTTGAACTACTTACGTATATCAATATATATATATAATTTTTTGTACGTTCGTAATTTAAAAATATATTATTACGTGACAATGATCGCTTGATATGTCAAGAAAAGAGGTTTCGTGAAAATCTAAATGGAAATATAAAATAATTTTTGTAACTACCACAGAGGCCGTCATGGCGCCGGAGCACAAGCGTGAGACTGCAACGCGATGGTTGTGGGTTTAATTCCCACTCAGAGGAGTTCATTATTATTTATTAAAACTTTCATTTCTACGCTTTAGTGCTAAGGCGGAAGTGAGTCATTGAGATCCACCCCTAAATACTCAATGCTTCGAAAATTCGTCGGAAAATGAACCGGAGTATCTTAATATTAGATTCCCTCTGTCCACTCTGTTATGTGCGGAATACAGCAAGAAGCTGAAGAAAAAAAGCTATCACTATTGTATTATAATTATTATAGTATAAGTTAGATTATATAAAACTTAACATAACAAAACGACTGGTTCATATTACGTAAAGTAAAAAAATAAAGTAAACTTTCACCATAATACTATTTTCCGAACTAATCGTATTATAAGACTCGAATAAACAATGTAAAGAAATTTAAATAAGCCCAAAAGCGTGCGCGCGCATGTATTGACGTGTCACTCCACACCACCCCGGCGGGCCGCCCGCCCTCCGCTGCGATTGGACGGCTACTAGGAAAATGGAAACAATATACTATTTTGAATGTTAAATGTATGTACAATTATTTTTATTTCCTTTTGATTTTTATATTTGTAATTCAAGAAAACAAATCTTATCTCGCTAACGGTTTTTATTGTTGCCGAACTGAATAACTATTCAGAAAAGTAAGTTGAATCTGTATTGACAATAAGTGCAAATACATATTACAACTAAAATTTAGTATTTGAATTCTATTAGGCAACAAAAAAATTATTTTCATGAAATATTTCATTCTATATCAAAAAAATATAATAATAAGTAATAGGGTATATGTAAGGTGTTCTTCCCATTTGGAGAAAGAAATATTTAATATTTTCAGTCTCTCGCACTCGGTAGCGAGGCAAAGTGCGGTGTTGTGTTCTGCCACTGAACAAGCAATGCCTCAAGAACTTAGCGGAGTGGAGAACGGAATTGTACCAATGGGGAACACAGTGGCTTAACAGTAGGTTCGATCTGCCTATACGCGTGATATAGCGTGAGACTAATAATATATATATATATATATATATATATATCTCTCTATGTCTACGTTATTACCTAATGTAAATTTGAATTTAACGAACCATCGTTGTAATATATATGCATGATCACGAGTTCGGTGATTGAAATAGTTCAAGAAAACTTTTTATACAAAAAATATTAAAAGAAAATTTCCAAATATGATTTACTAACGGACAATGACTTTAAGCTGTAACTACTAGCAGAAACAATTTTATCGTAATGGTAAAAATGTTTACAACGTGCGACCTTAAAAAAACACTTTTCAGATTACCAATACTTAATGGAGAAACTATAACACAATAGTCTGTTAGTAATATTGTTAAAGGTTACGCTTGTACGGTGGCCAAAGGTCGGTACAGAGCAGAATTTATTTAGCTCTCTAGGCTTTAATGTCAAAACGGCCTCTTAGTCATCTGTAAATATTATGAAATTTAACAAAATACAGTTTGTTTCTTTAGCGTTACGCTATATACCACACGCAGCACGGTAAGTAGAGAGAACCTCGTGTTAAGACACTCCGTTCCCCATATTCCGCCAAATTCTTGAGACATAGTGTGTGGAGTGGCGAAAATCAACGCCGCTGAGCCTCGACACCAGATCGAAGAAAATGGAAATATTTAATATCCTCGAGTGGGAATCGAACCCACAAACTTGTTTACAATCACACTCTGAACCACTGCGCCACGACCGGCCTCACAGTACAGTTTATATAATAAATAACACTAACATTTTACCACAACATGACAAGAAAAATATTTGATGGCTTCTTTATAATCGCGTCATATATCGCGTTCCATTTCCTAACAGCATATAATCCAGCATAACGCTTCACGAGCATATATCGTATGCCGAGCTAAAATAGAACAAATTGCGGGTGACGGTGTCTAGTGAGCCGACAGCCCCCACATCCCCCACGGACCCATTCAATTACTATGGACAAGTTATGCCTTTTTTATTGCACTCTCCTATAAAACTGACGCCTCGATTATTAAGAACTATTTAAGAACATGAATTGTGTCTGTTTGATGGAAAATTGATACTTGGAACGTCACTCTATTTATTATGAAATAAAGGACGCAGACATCATAAAAATTGAGTAGCTTAAAAAAAAATTAATTAACTATAAATTGCTATATAAGTATTTATTAATAAGAAGAAATTGATATGTCTGAAAACGGAATTGAACCAATTAATTGATATAGTGTACTTAAATTCGTGTTTATTTTTACGCGGCTGTGGCACATGTGCGTGTATTCTATGTTAATGCATACGTTACGTCGTACGTAGTATTATAAATTTCAATAAAATATAATAATGTCTTCATTCTCTCTGACTACCCCGCTAGGGATAAAGCGTGAAGCTAGTTTAGTTTTTTATAATAATAAGTGTGTATTAATAAAAGACAGGATAAAACTTCGATATCTAAAAATTATGATATACATATGTCATTTACTTTTTTAATATAAGTACCCTTTTTATTGTTTTGACTTTTGAAATATTTTTTTTATTAAATAGTATCTAAGTAACAGCCATAGGTCAAAATAATATGTTTTTAGGACAAAACAAAAAGGGGGACAACAAGGTGATTCTATGCGGAACCCTAAAAAATAAACACAAAGATTCAAAAATAAGTTACGTACAATTTTACAGTCCATAATACCTACTCATATTCCATACTTAAGAAACGGCCACCGTTGATCGTAGTTTGGCAGTAAAATTGATTAATTGGTCTTTAGTGTTGCTATATAAAATTATTTATGGTTTCTCTCTTTTAAGAAGTGTTTTAAAGAAAAAATTATGTAAATATATATGAGTACAAAATAATTTGGTACAATTTAATTTAGACGTTTTTTAGCTTCACGCTGTATCCCGCACGAAGCAGAGTAGGTTTCTGTCAACCTGAAAACTGTGAACCTAGTGTTCTCCGTTTCATGGGAACTCCGTTCCCATGAAGGTAGTCTCGATCCCCACTTTCTGCTTAATTCATCTATTATATATATTCGTGTTGAGTGACAGAACTCAACGCTGCGCTTTGCCTCGTTACCAGAGCGAGGAAATTAAAATATTAAATATTTCATTTCCGCGAGTGGGAATCGAACTTATAACGCTTACAGACACACGTGTCCCTACGTCACTACAGGCCTCATACCTCATTTATACGTGATCTCATTCTCAAATGACATGGCTATAGCGCATTAGGTACAAAAAATAGGTCAACCACAATATCAATGTCCGAAATAGTTACTTTTAAAAATATTTTTACATAAAATATTCAATGTTTCCATTTTCAATGACAAGAACGAAATCCGAGATGGTCCCGACGGCAAGCGTGCCACAATCCATTACAGGACGGTGGGCCGGGGGTGGCATCCACCGTCCATTAACTAATTAGCGCCACTGAACCCCCTTCTTACCAGATTGCTAACGCGCCGTGTCTTTGGTTCCTAATTGATTTTCGTAATTAAATATCTCATGATTTCTGCAATTAAGAACATTAAAAAGTAGTTCAATGTGTATACATATAACTGGATACACGGGCCTTCGTTTAAAATATTTGAATTTGATAATGACATCTCAATTAAATACTAAAAATAATATACTTAGCGAAATGTAGGAATTTAAAATGAAATCATTTAAAACATATGCTCTAATTAAGTGTATTTAATGAACATTTGACTGTTCTACATTATGTTTAAGTATTTTCACTTTCTTATCAACGTCGTGGTAACGCAGTTGGAACATTTTTAATGGTGCTCCAAATCTAAGGTATCCTATCTCGGAGTACGTCCATAATATTGATATTTCCTAGGTCTGGTTAGATAATAGCTATCTATAATGGGCAGTAACTACATATAAACTGATTACCTCTTAGATTTCTCTGTCTATACTATCAAATGCGGAAGTACGTTTTTTATTATTATAGTATCTATATTTTTTTTAAATCATAAATTTGGAATTTACCATTTTTTTATTGAATATGTTTCGGTTTTAACTAAGTTTATTGAAACCAAAATTAATTTTTATTATGTATAAATTTAAGGTACAATTTAAGTCTATATTTAGTAGGTGTACTCTACCAATATTATATTTATAGAATAAAATTTTGAAAATAACACAACATTACACATAATAACACTATCTACGAGAACAGAAATCTTTGAACACTAGAGAAGACAAAGCTAATAAATAGATAAAAGGCATCCCTAATAAATCACACCCTTGCACAATGCACTATTTTACCGCAATGACGCCATCAAATTAAAAAGTTAAACTTTACCCCGAAGGGTTTGTATTATCACGACTATCTAATGAGGTAATGGACAACCGAGGGGGCACAGAGGGGCACAGAGGGGTACATCGGGGTACATCGACACGTGGCGCGCACGCGACCCGGTCTCCAAATAATTTCATTATTAAAAAGGAGCCCGAAGAGTACAAATGTGGCACATTATAATTATTGCGACCTCGTGTCACATTATTTTAGTGACACTTTCGTGCAAACCTATTTACGCTTATATGTTTTTGTGAAGGAATGTATAAATTCTATATTTTTTTTCTTTTTGTTGTTTGGTAAATACATATGTATATGTAAAGTACTAAAATGAAATTGATGTATTTAAATTGAGATGATTGCCTGTGTTAAAGGAAATTTCCTGATTTATTCCTTATAATAACGCTCGCTACATTTCAGAAATGGCGATTCTTAGAAAATACATACACTAAACATTTTTGTACATAATAATGTCAATTACGTGACAATCTTTTTGTGTTCGTCTAATTTTTATATAGCTTCTCTTCATGACAAAAATTAAAAACTAAATACCGAAAACTTTCGCTATCAACTTGGAATATTTTTTAGCACAAATTTGATAATGAAGACTTTGATATTTTATTTGTAATGGTAAACTATACTTATATTTCTTTTCAGGGACGTTTCGAATCGAAGGAATTAAATTTTAGGGAGATCTTTTGAAAACTGCATTTTTGTTTTCTCTCTTTTAATGTAATTAAAAGAACATAGAAGATCTTATTCGTAAAGTACGAAATTTTAGAATAAAATTATATTTATATTTTTTATGTAGCTACGGAAAAATTGAGTTTTTAGAGCAAAGCGGCCTAAATTCACTTATGATGATCTTATTGATAAGCTTATGAAATTAAATAAATATAATATGTTTAGGGTTTACATACTTGAATTATGTAAAAGATATATTGCTCATATTTTTTTTCACGTTTCCAAAATCAAAAACTGTTTCTATTTTATTATAAAATAAACATAAGTATTTTGGAATTTTTCTTTAGAAATATTAACAATTAGAAAATAAGTTAAGATCCTTAAACTGACTTTAATTCTATTATTACAGTTATAAATAATGAATCGTCATAATAGTCAATTTATAAAACGATGAGTTACGGGCATTACCAAAAAAACTGCTCAGCGGGTACAATAACCATCATGGGAGCATTCATTAATAGCTGACCGCTGACAAACGGTGCCTTTGCCCCCCACTGGCCTCTCTTTACCCCATTATTCCTATAAGCCCCGGTCTCCTCTCCCCATCCCCCGGCCGGCCGCCCGTCTCCCCATTCGGCCAGGTGTAAAACTGCCCGATCACGGAAAGACAGACATGCAATGCGGCTAATATGTTTTTATTATTAAAGTAAGCCACACGTATTGCATCCCTTCGGCGCAGGGGGATGACCTATGAATATTTATACGGTGATTTGTTTATGGCGCTAAATGTTTCCTGTGGTATGTGGATGCTAATATATAGTTAATTTATCTCGACGAATAAGTTTTTAGTTTTATACTATTTTAGTGATTTTTGAACTGAAATTTATATAGTTTTATATAAAACTAGTGGCCGTCCGCAACTTCGTTTAAGCGGACTTAATGACCTTTGCCATGCTAGTTCTGTCAGTAACATCCGTGTAATTGAAACTTGCAAAAAGTAGACAAAGATAACCTAATGTTAAGACACTCCGTTTTCCACGACATGTCCTGCAGGCGCGGAAAATAAAATAAATTTAAATATATTGCGTAAGTATAAAAAAATTACTATAGCGGAATTTAAACCCGCGCTCTTGGAAACTGTACAATTTTAATAAAAGTCAAACGCTGTTCCTCTGTGCCAGTTTGTACAAAATTTTCATTTACTTTTATTTATTATCCGAAAGATGTGCCAATAGTAAGTACAGATACATAAACAGACAGACAAAAATATATATATATATATATATATATATATATATATATATATATATATATA
>DWAO01000663.1:0-23513 GCA_018230605.1 Heliconius congener | reverse complement strand
TATATATATATATATATATATATATATATATATATATATATATATATCAAATGTATATACTACTAGTGACTCAAACGCGGCTTCGCTCGCTTAAACCTAGCAAAATAATATTTTTTATATATATTTTTAATAAAAATGTAACCTATATCCTTTCTAATAATATGTGTACTAAGTTTCTTTATTAGTATGACTTATAATTTATTCATTACATCATTTTGTAACAACAATGCATTGAAAATCTGCATCAATCTTTGAGTTTTTTATATAAAATGCCTAGGTAATAAATGAAAACACTTAATAATAATTCAAAAACTAACATAATCAAAAAATGTAGACCAAATCTAGTTTGAGACGGGTACCCATCCTTGAAAATCATAACGCTCATATAAATGATATAATAAAGACACGAATGACTTACGATATCGATATCGATACTAAATTAAAGCTGCAGATCGATGTATCGGATTATTTATGAGATAAATTTGTCTTCGGCTCACGCGGCATCTCATTAGCCCGCCGACAAAGAGCCTGGCAGCATTTGTCACACGGTCGGTAGTATTGGTAATAGCGAAATGCTTTATAATATACTTTGTTAAAGTTATAATTGGAGGAACATTACACTTGAGAATTAATTTCTTTTAGAAGTGAAATTTATGATAATATTCGAAGAGTTTATGGGTTTAGAGTAATAAGAATAGCTAAAACGTTGTCTTTTTGAATTAGATTTTTAGGGTTCCGTACATCGAAAGATCAAAACGGAACTCTTGTAGGATCACTTTGTTATCCATCTGTCTGTCAAACAAGAGCATTTATCTCGAGATAGCGTAGAGGTATCACGATGAATTTATTATCAAATATTCAGGTTCATGGTACAAAAAAAATCAATACAAACTTATGTTTGTGGTACATCTCATATAAAATGAGTGCATATGCCCACAAACTTAAATTTGTCAACTTTTATCAGTTATACTTCCCGTTGACCTATAATACTAAAATTGATACGGAAGCCTCGGAGGGCGACTCCGACTCGCACTTAACCACTTTTTTTATACAAAGTGTCATCTGAGAAATGTATAAATATCTCGATGCCCATATATGAAATAATTTCAACAATATATAATAATGAATAGCACTACTTATGTATGTAAATGAACAATTTACGTTTCTTTGATTAAGATTTCTTTACTCGTTTGGTTGCACCCCCGCAGACACCACGCGCCATGCAATATATTATTAGATATTGTTCTCAGTAACTATATTTATTATATTATAAAACAAGCAATCTTCTTTGATTAATAAGATAATATGAATGTTACATATTTGATGCTAGCTTTGTCGATTTCAGCGCGCACTGTCGGTAGAATATTTTTTTTATACAAAAATTAGTATTAAAAAAATATTCTAAATATTCTATAAAATATATATATATAAATATATATATATTTTTTTCAGTTTGACGCGGTATCTCACTTGTAGTAGGTAGGCAATAGGCTAGTGTTAAAACACTTCGATCCCTACTTTCCAACGGATTCTGGAGGTATTGCGAGTCGAGTGGCGAAACTCAACGCCACACTTTCTCTCTACACCAGAGCGAAAAAAAATATATTAAATATTTCATTTTCTCGAGTGCTAATCGAACTCAGCTGCTCATAATAGTAACACGCTAGTTGCGCCACGACCGTCTCCTTCATGTTTAAATAGCTATATAAAATTTTCGTCTTTGATAATAAAACAATACATCGTTAATAAAGGTAAATTAATATTCCTTCCAAAAAACTACTAGTAGGCGCTTGACTGTAAACGCAATGGTTGTATGTTCGATCTTGACTCGTAGGAGTCAATTGTTTTGGCAAGACAAAGCGTGGCGTTAAGTTCCCCCGCTTAACTCGCAATCTCTCAAATTTGGACGAAAGGCGATGAAAGAAGTGTACGTATTATATCTACGCTTTCACACTTTTCGCAAAAAAGTAACTGTTTACTTCTACCAATTTGCACATAAATTCTCTATTTTATTGGAAAAAAGAGAATGAAATTTAACGCTATCATTTTTTCTTAAGATGTAGGTATTTTGTTATTATGGCTTTGCCTATTCTGAATGAATAATATGCAAATTTAGAGCTGAAACATAGCTCAGTACTAAGTTTCAATCTAAATTTTCCCACAGAACAAACAAATGTAAGTAAGGAATACCTAAAGGTATCGAGAATTCGCAATGTGGATTCCTTGAGAGACTTCGGTAAACAAGACTGCTTTATGAGCTCAAGAAGCGGTATTCCATTGTAGTGAGCATCGACACGCGGTGTTTATTGGCTAATTTTATTCAATTAAATTGTTTTGTTGAACGCCGAAGCCACTTCGGCTCATTTTAACGCCACAAAAGTTATTGCGATAGATGAACAGCATACAGGCCGTGTTCCTTACGATGTGATTTAAAGTCCAGAGCACACAACACCATCAGTGCGGCGCGCAAATTTATACTAACGGCCGCCGCAGCCGATGACATGCATGCAGCGATCCCATTCAGGCAATAAAGATAAACTATTTTAATTTTAATCTTTTACTACCTCAGCCTGACATTCACTTAATGCAAAGAGTTAAAAATGAGTGTTATATGTTAATTTCGAGCCACATTTCAAAGCGGGAGGCAGCTTCCAAACGGTGAACCGTCCGCTAGCCACATGCTGTGAGTTCATAAGACATTTCATCAACGATATCTCAGGACAAAACTATTATACCCATTACTGGATAAAAGGATTGATTCTTAAGAGCGGGTTCGCGTCATGCTGACAATGCGTTTCACAAATCGTTTATTATAAATTTTATTTTAACAAGACCTCTTCGTTTGTGTTTTTCGATAGAATCACGCATAAAAAAATGTCATAAGAATAAATTTTTTTCAAATAATGAAAATGAATTGCTAATTGCAGAACTCGGCCGAAAGTGGGAACGGAGTGTCTTAACATTAGGTTCCCTCTGCCTACTCTGCTGTGTGCGGAGTACAGCGTGAAGCTGATTTAATTTAGTTTTATTTAATTGCTACGAAACATACAATTTTAACTTTCAAGTAATTTTGCAATGGCATTTACAAATTTTACTCATACGTTTTACTTATGACGGCCATTTAAAATATTATGGCTGATAACCATCTTCGGTCTCTCAGCAAACACCGTAACGAATCTCGAGACAAATGCACTATTATAATTGCTGTATCGGAGACACTGAAATGTATAATGAATAAAACAACTTCTTGCAAATTTTAACTTTCTACCATGTTTTGGCCTAAAGAGTTTCCAGTGTTGTTTGTGCTTGGTAAATGAAAAAAATGGTTTATCATAATTTTTAAACAAATGTTCGATTTAGCAATTAATAAATAACAATAATTTTTCAGCTTGACACTTCATACCGGTAGGCAGAGTTAACCTTGTGTTAAGTTACTCCGTTCTTTACTGCGTGTTGAGTGGCGGAACTCAACTCTCCCGAGTGGGGATCAAACACGCAACCTTATTACGTACAGTCACACTCTTGAGCCAGTGCACCATGACGGCCTCATATAACAACGGAATAATAATTATTATTTATTATTGCCATAAAATTATTAAAATAAATATATAAAAAAGTTCGCTCCACTATGAAACCGTGGAAGTAATTTCCAAATCATCATTTAATTTCTTCCGCATTCACTTCGTCCGTAGTGCGCAATTCCTCAACACATAAAAATGTCACATTTCTTTATCTCTTTTCTTGAAAAAATCGAAAAAGCTACAATGAATGAATTTTATTGGATGATATTGGCAACTACTACTGGAAGATATTTGTTACCATATACAGGACAGCACAATAAAGCACATCGGGGTACACCTACGCGGTAACGACAATAAATTCAAAGACATCCCCGCCCACTAGAACAAGAACAAAAACAAATAAAATTATATTTAATAGGCTCGTGAGAACTGTCGCCTACCACCCACTGAGGGGTTGTTCTTTAGATATTTTAATTGCGCCGCTAAAACGTCTCAAAATTTTATTCATCGTAAATCAAAGTGGTGTCCACGGTAGTTATAAACTGTCCCTGTTCATTTTTTCCAAAAAACAACCCACAACGTTTATCTTTTAAGAATCTATAGATGTCGTTCTTTTACAATTTAATCACGTGATCGTCTAAAATTAACAAAAAAATATCACTTTCATATTCAGCTACAAACATAACTTAAATAAAATAAAATATTGTATCTAAGCATTTGGTTTCTTTTATAATAAATACCTAAAGGAAATTGATTCTATTTGCAGCTACTGGACCTATAAAAGCGTCTTCTTTAGATCATCGATTAACATCACCGTATTACGCACCGCCAACTCAATGTTTACCTTAAAATTTTACAAAATTTGATATACTTCTCTAAAACGCCTTTTGATGAACAGATAAACTTGACATTTTGATTTTTCCTCACATAAAAACATAACTATATTTTGATATTAAGACCGCACACGAATTTCAATTTTGCATTACGAAAATAATATTCTTTATATCGTATAATGATATGAACATTATTATAAAAATAACATGTTATTATACACAATCGGAAGCGCTATCCGTCAAAGGTCGAGTCATTCGAAAACCATAATTCATCTACAACAAGACACGAAAACGACGGAGTCAATAAAAATTTGTTTGTCTTTCTAACAGGAAATCTATTTAGTCTAAAAAGTATGGTAAAAAAGGAAAAAGAAGCCGTGTGGGTGGCGGCTGACGACAGTTTAAGTAGTGTAACACGATACGAGAGTCCAGTAGTTTGTTTTTCTTACACACGCTCCTCCTGAGCTGTCGGAAGCCTGGAGGATGATGATATTATATTAAAGGTCACCGAGCCTTAATCATCGTTTGTTTTTTTTTTAATATTCCTTCATTTGTTATTTTATATTTGGGGCTTACTTTCTTGTTATTTGCACAAGGTTGGAACGACAAACGCCTTCGATCACATTTATTATATACACGTTTTATATATTTATATCCTTTAATAGATGTGTTTAGTGCTTTATATATGTACTTTGACGAAAATTTACCCACAGCCATCCCATAAATGGGGTATGCATATAATTAAGAGGTTTTTATGTTAAGCTCTATTATTTAACTCTATAAATATATTTTTTTATTAAACTCGGTACGCTCGGCAATCGCTTCGCTTTCAGTAATAATAAAAAATATAATTTAAGGAATAAGTAACAACAAGTAGAACATCAATTGTATTTAGTTTTTATCTCTACAATATAAAAAAAATATTTAGCTAAATCAATGTAATTAAATAACACTATCGCATACGTTTCGTTTTTGCTGCGAAATGTATGAAATTTGCTATTTAATTAAAACCTGTACTTCCGGTTGACTTACGAATAGAAATATGAAAATGAGCAAAAAGAGAATTTACAGTACAAATAACGGAAAAGTTCCAGAAAATGGTAATTTATTTAACATTGTATTATTTCATACAATATCAGTCCATACAGCCAGACGTTATACTTTCCATTGCCATTGACCTTCAAAACTAAACCCTCATTGCGTGAGTTCGGCTTTATTGTTTGTATTAAAGCATCTATATTTCTCACAATAAATCGATTTCCTTCTTCCACAGTTTGCAAGAACATCACTCACACAACACTTTCTATATTTATAGAAAAATAATATTATCATCAACAATTTTTTACTACATCTTCCCATATTAATTAAGAGGGAAGGGGGGAAAAGAAATCTCGTGTTTAAACAATTAAATTTTCACATCATTGTAAAAATTCATACTAAATTTATTTTATTATCGTCATCAAACAATGCCAGTCGTGGCGCAGCGGCATGAAGTGTGAATGTAAAATCGACTGGTTGTGGGTTCGATCCCCACTCGAGGAGATGAAATATTTACTTAAAATTTATATTTCGATTTCTTCGTTCTGGTGTCGAGGCTAAGCGCGGTGTTGAGTTCTGCCACTGAACACGCAATGCCTCCAGAAAGTCTGGAACGGAGTGTCTTTGTGGTTCCCTTTGCCTACCCTGCTGTGTGCGGGATACAACGTGAATCTTATAAAAAAAATCAACATATTGCCTAACTCGGAATCCGGAATATTTCATTCAAAAGTGAAATTGCATTTATATAAATCAAAAAACCCAGTACAAAGCATTAATCGCAGGGATTTTTTCCCGAGATCAATAAAATGATCGAGGGTTCCAGGATGCGCGTGTGTGTGTAGGTGCGTTAAGGTCACGTGGCAGAACCCTCGATCCAACCCCTAATCGATATTTCCTCTCTTTCTAATTATTCCAAATTTCTATGAACAGACAGAGATAGAATATATATACTACAAAGTTACTTGTGTTAGTAAGGCAGCGCGAGCTCAAACATCTGCCAGTTTCAACATTTTTTATTCCATTAATACTTAAATAAAATGCAATAAAAACTTAAATTAAGATATTTTATCCGATAGATTTTATTTTATTACATAAAAATACCCATTGCTATTGTTTACTTGTAGGCTAACATTGACTTTCACAGTAAGATTTACTAAAGGAACCTGTCCAAATTGATTAAAACTAGTTTTAAAATTATCAATATAATCACATACTTGTAGATATTTCGCATAAAATATAATCAATTAGCATGTAACGGTTTCGCTATAGAAATGTACTAAATAATGGAACGGAACAAGCACCAGACTCGATCTCGTTCCTCAACTAAGAAATCCATACCGTTAAGTAAATCCTAGAGTCACCCTTATTCCAAAAGAGTTAAGGTGGAATCAACAGGAAATTATCTTATATCAAATGTAAGTACAAATTTGTGGGATGTAAGAAGTTCATTGAAAACGAATGCAGCGACGTCCCTAAGGAAAGGGGCAAGTCTCTGAATGTTCGTCTGGAAGAAACAATCAATTTGAAAAGCGTTTTGTGTCTGGACCACATATTGAAAGCCATGGATGTTATTATTGTTATTTTTGCACCAAATATAATGAAAGGGAACACGAAATGTTCATGGGAATGGTCGTTTCTTTAACTCTAGTTTTGAGGCTTAATTTATTTTTTTACCAGTTTCACGCTGTATTCCTTATGTAGCAGGGTACGTGGAGGAAGCCTAGTGTTAAGACAATCCGCATTCTGTCGAATCTTTAGGCGTTGCGTGTTGATTGGCAAAATTCAACGCCGCACTTTGTCTCGACACTAGAGCGAAATTGTCTTATGTGTGTCTATATCTTATGTCTTATTTCTATTGTATTTAGTATTTTAGACATGCTTCAATAAACTTATTTAAATTTTTTTACTTAATATTCAAACAATTAAGCTGCCTTTAATCTCCAAAAAACCATATACTATTTCACACAATCAAACCTCAATTACATTTCAATCAAAATCCTTCTTAGCCTTAAATTTTAATACATTGAAATCTGAGACAACATTTTGTAGGAATTTCTCTTTCTTGCAATATAGGAAGTCGGAGCCTTTAGAACTCCCCCACAGAAACTGAATGAACGAGCGCTTTAGTCTAGTTGTCTAGATGCAGTATACGCCCTACATTACCGCTTTGTCCCACTGACCTTAACTTATTTATTTCTCAAGTTGAAGGTTCCCTTTTATGTCTATTCTAATTGGAAATAATACACCGTCTGGCTGAAGTCTCTAGTCGCTGAGCTATTTCAAGGAGACCTGTATTGAGATAGGTTATTACATTAAAAGGCAAGTCGTTCGGATCTTTACAAAACACAGCTGTACCTCTAATGAATGTGAACTGTACAGGTTAGATTTATTTGTTAGAAATTCTTTGCCCCAGTTCATAGGATCTCGTTCTAAAATCTTATTTGAGTTAACATTTTTTTCTAATATAAGAACTTAAAGAATTGATCTCCAAATTGGTATGAATGAGAAATTGCTATTTAGTATTTTTGAATGTTACATTATTGTTGAAGTGGAGCTCATACAGCGATTTGTGCTTTATTCATATACTTACATACAAATAAAATTTAAGAACTAGTATAAGGGTTAAAACTAAGATGGCATCTACTGCACGTGGAATCACATGGGACTGATTTGCTACACCTTCCTGCAAAACCATTAACATATGGTTACTAAATATAACTTTAATCCCTCGTCTGTACTATAGTATACGCTTATACAGGCCCCACATGTTCGCAAGATGGCAGGACTCACCTTACTGAGCGGATTGTAAGCGAAAAAAGTTACTTGAATTACAGGATGCACTCTTAAAATATTAGAAGCCAGCACTCTTAAATGAGCTTAATGAATGAGATAACATAGAAGTTTGCTTTTAATAATTATCTGTTTTATTATTGGAGGTCGTTGCGTAGTGGCACAAACGTGTAACTGTAAGCGTGACAGATTGTAGGATCCATTCTCACTCGAGAAAATGATTAATTTTTCACCCTGGTGTCGAGGCAAAAGCGGGGCGTTAAGTTCCGCCACCCAACACGCAATGCCTTCAGAATTCAACTGAAAGTGGAGGATAGAGTGTCTTAACACTAGACTTCCTCTGCCTACTCTGCTACCTGTGACACCAAATTTGCAACCTTTGGTATATGATGTAGAATTAATGTGACTTAATTTTTTATTCTTTATGTAAGTGAAAACTACATACTAAAAATAGAAATATTTTATGTTCAAAAATAATATCACTAATAATATATGTATAAATTATATACATATATACCTATATACATATACATGTTATTACAATTTTAAAAAATAAATATACATTGTAATAAAAAAATATATATTTTTCTATATATTTATCTATCTATGACATAATGAGGCCAGTTGTAGCGCAGGGACACAAAGTGTGACTGTAAAATCGACTGGTTGTGGGTTCAACCCCCACTTGAGGAAATGCAATATTCACTTACATTTATATTTTTATTTCTTCCCACTGGTGCCGAGGCATAACGGGACGTTGAGTTTCGCCGCTGAACTCGCAATCCCGGAAAGTGGGAAACGGTGTGTCTTAATAGTAGGTGCCAGCTGCCTACCTTGCGGGGTGCGGTATACAGCATGAAGCTGATTTTTACTGTAGAGTAACACCATTGACATGTAGTGTGAGTATTGAGGTTATATTTATATTGTTTTTATAATTATACGCCTTAAAGCCTTACAAGTTCGTCTCACGAAGGCTGGCATTGCTTTATAATTATATCAGGCGTCTTATATTATTATTATTCTGTCGTATTATGATTTTCAATATAAAAAAATACGATTTGCTAATATCAAATAATTTGTACACATTTGCATTTTTATAAAATTATTTTAGATAAACTAAATTTGTAAGGCGACACTTAAGTGATGTATTTTAAAAACACTAATTTTATATTTCTTGTGAAGTATTTTACTGTTATATTAAATTTAGACTTAGTATCATAGATACTAAGTCTAAATTTAAGTAAGCTAGCTAAGTAAAGTAAAGAATTCGGTCAACCAATAAACGTATCGAAAAATGAGTTAAAAGCAAGTTATTAGTCTTACTACTTCGTAAGATTCTCCACTTTCCACCGATTTGTTTAAGACATTGCGTGTTGAATGACGTAACTCAACGCCGGGCTTTTGCCAAAACGAAGAAATGAGAATATTGACAAATAATAATTCATTGCCTCGAGGCGCTACAGTCACACACTAGTGCTTCTGCGCCACGACACGCATCACGAAAAATATTTTCCACGATTAGATATTTTTAGCTATACCTGAACACAACGCATTACACAGTAGCCAGAGAGGGCTTAGGAACCAAGTTTCAAGACACTCTGTTCCCCGCTTTCCGCCTAATTATCAACTTAATTTTTTTAATTTAGCTTGTAACGAGAATTTTAATTAATTTACCTTGTAACGAGAAAATTAAATATATTATAAAGTTTGAGAATCGAATCCACAACCATCGCGCTTACATTAACAATTTTGTACCCTTTACCACTACCTTTACTAAAATAATATGTAGTTTTTTTTAAATATAAATAATTATAGACCTATTTTAATTAACAAATAGCGAAAATAATATTTTAAATGAAACTATTTTAACCGGATTAATCGAGTATATTTTGTATTTTTATACATTTTGGGGAACCCGACGTGTCGAACACTTTGCAGTAGTCCGTGGTCACGGGTAGAGGTAGAAAATAATACTTTTTAAAAATAATTTTTGAAATTTATTAATAAAAATGCTTACTTAATTATAATTTTAAAATGAATATATAACTAACTCATCTATTTTTAAAAACATAAAAATATATATTTGTAAAAAAAATCCTTTCAAATATATAAAGCAATTTCACAATAACAATAATTATCTGTTGTTATTATTATCTTGCATGCGTTTGGGCGCCAAAATGACTCTCCACTTCATTACTGCAGTAACAGATTTCAGAGAATTGTTATTATAAACCTTATATGTATATAAATAATGCTTAATTCCCTCAAAGATAGTTTCATAAATTGTTCTGATAGTGTAGAGTGGTCATAGAATAGTGGCGCGTGCCGTAGCACAAAGCACAAAAGAGAAGCAGCTGCGTGGGCGCACTCACTCACACATATACAAAATATAATAGGGCAAGTGGTGGTGATAAATAATATTATATTCGACCAATTAAACATTATATAAAGGATAAAATTGTAACTATAACTATAACAATGTAGATTCACATAAATAATATAATATTATTTTAGAAGAGACTAATTTATTTACCGATTTATATTATATATTATAACATTATTTTCAATATAAATACAGTAATGAAAATTAAAAATTATCAATTTTTTCTAGATATTAAAACCTACCTACCATTCAAGCTATGCTAATTTAGTCCAAGTGTCTAAAACAACCCCTGTGTTGGCAAATTTAAAAATTCTATTGGAACACGCGAACGGCTTTGACCCCGTTACTTCTCGTGTAGAACCAATTTTATCTGATACAATGTGTGTGTCACACACACATATGTAAAGTATATCGTTATTGGGTGCGACACCCTATCAAATTATTTTTCTGTACAACTTATGAAACATTCCATCATTAAACTCGAGTAAAATAACTCAACATAACAGATTTATAAAGAAATCAGTGAATTTAAAGTCACATAATATATTTACGTATTGTTATATCAGAAAACTAAAAATAACATTTTTGTAATAAATCATTATTGTAAATTATTATTTGCATTACAAGTGCATTTCAATAAGCTGTTATAATTAACATACCAGCCAGTAAACTTAACTTAATATAAGATATCAAGGTATATGTACGAGTATATTGATATACGAACATAAAAAAATATCAACATTTTACCGGAGCGATGCTCCATTCCGCCCTTTAAACGACATGTGTGCAATAGCAAATGTAAGTACCTACCCCTGTTGATCCCCCCGCGAGCTGCGAGCCACCCCAGGTGTGGCCGCACGGCACGCGCCATTCCTATCGCGGCCGGCGTTCTGACGCCATCGAACTCACAGACATCCTTCTAACAGTTAACTTTAACTAGCTACGTGATTTCATCCCGCTAGAACGGAACTAATACAAAATAAACAGTTATAATATGTGAAAAGAAAACAACAAATCATCTCTCCAAAATGAGTTCTATCGGCGTCGTCGTCTTCCGCAATTCACCTCTCAAAGCGCAGGTGCTACAGGAATCCGTGAATAATTCTGTGAATATAAGCAATAACGACGCGAACAACGTTAGACGTGAAATAATTATAGTGAGGAAAAAACAAAGAGTTCAATCACCACCAAATACAGTTTCTGTGACATCACTAGTGCGCGCTACTGATTCTGCAAATGCCAACATTTTGGCAAAACGACCTCGTCTTCGTGAAAATGTGCAAGAAGAAACGGCAAGAAGTCCTACACCGCTAGCGGTCGCTCGAAGAAATGCGCGGGAAAGAAACAGAGTACGTCAAGTCAATGATGGTTTTGCTGCTTTACGTCGTCACATTCCGGAAGAAGTGGCTGCTGCATTTGAAAATGCTAATTCTAATCGAGGGCCGAACAAGAAATTAAGTAAAGTCGAAACTCTTCGCATGGCAGTAGAATATATTCGAAATCTTGAAAGTCTTTTAAATATTGGTCATGCAGATAAAGAAAACTTGACTCGTCCTTCAATGGAATCGTTTCCTTCACCAGCATCATCATCACCAAGAGAGAATAGTCAAGAACGAAGTTATTTTTCGCTCCATTCACCAGCAGTCGACGATGAAGACATGGAAGAAGATGAGCTAGATGGCTCATTACATCAATTAACAACTCAACAATATATTGATCTACAACCTTCAGAAACATTCCAACTAGTTTCTACGCCTCATTTATATGAAGAAGACGATGGAAATGTTCAACCACTCACGCCTTCATCAGATTTACTGGGACAAGAGGAAATTAATTCTCACGTCTTAGAAACTCATTTCCCTTTTCCGAATTCAGCAGAACAATTTACTGTGATCCCTGAACAAAATTACTGTGAAAACGAAGTGCCTTTAAATGATGGGGATTTTGAAGTGAAGTACGCGGAAACTATTCATCAGCAACTTCATTCTAACTATGAAGACGACTCTGAACTGCCCTTGGAAGCTATAAACCCTGATTTGATTTTAACAAATAATCAATTTAAATTCAAAGAAGAAACAAACATATATGTTGATAATCAGCAATATAGTGATGTAGAATTAAAAAAGGAACTTCCAGATATTCAAGTGACTCCAGAGGATCGCGAACAATTCGAAGAAACCTTAAAGTGGTGGCAAGAAAAAACTAGACAAGCTCGATCCCTGTCTAAAAGTAGCAATTAATGTATTATTAGTTCTTAGCGTGTAGAAAAATTTCCATGAACATAGGATATTTATATTTGATGCCGATGTAGATATATTGTAATTACTTAGAAAAAACATACAGCTGTCGTTGCCAAAGAGTGTACTCGACGCGGGCGCAAGGTGTTCTGTAACGGTCACTCAATATAATGTCGACTATAAAACCTTAGGACTAAATGCTAACAATTTAGAGAAACATAACTTATTTTCTTGAAATAGTTATAATTCCAATGGTAACGAGTATTTATGGTCTATAAGATTGTAAGTTAAGTTAATAGAAGATATAAAATGTTAATTTATTGTCTCTCTTGTAATGTAAGTTTTTAAGATTATTAAAAATAATGTATTTTATTTTTACTTTGTATGTAAATAACACGGTAACGGGGCACCTAATAATAATACAAATTATGAATTATTAACTACTCTATCCAGTGCCTTGAAATAAAAATTATGTGATGTTAGATAATAATTTTAAGATTAATAAATTAAATCACTTTTATCGACACCTTCTTGTTTTGTTTGTAACCTCCTTAATGAGCTACCTTCTTTTTTGTAAACCTATAGAAATTCTCAGCTTATTTTCGAAATTCGATAATATTAATCACGCAATTTAGAATACATCCCTTGAATAGCAACCCCTTGAAACAAACCCCTATGCTAATGCAGCCAAATTGGTGAACGCTTAATGACCTACTTACAACGCTTTGTATAACAAAAGCCGCTAGGACGGGTAGAACGTTATAGTGGTAGTTAACTGCAGCTTAAGCTTTAAAAAAATATATAAGAAGACTAAACTGTAAGCTTTATTTATTAAAATTATTAACAATTTGAGGCTTAATAAAATAAAGATGATGCAATAATATTTTAAATAAGGATATGCAATGCACATTATAATATTTTTTCTCAATTTTACATACAGCAGAATAGAACAGGGTAAGATAAAAAAAATAGTGTAAAGATACTTCGTTCCCACCTCAATTCAGGTAGAATTGATCTTTTAATATTTTTACTAACATAATTAACTACAATTTATATATAAGACAAAAAATTGAAATATATTTTTTTATTTGTTGGTTATTATTAAGAAACATACCTAACTAAACACAAAGTATTATTAGATAAACAAAAACTAAATCAAATCAAAGTTTAAGATGAAATCGTGAAGCTGGGCCCAAATAACGAGCCGTTAACGGTAAGGCGGCGTAGCTATTATGATTGTAATGCGCCGCCGTTACCAACTCAAAAATACCAGATTTCAAAGGAGAGCAGAACAATCGCCGCATTTCGGGATTGAACCGGGATCCGGGACAATATTTTATGCAAATAATTTTTTACTTTTATTTTAAAGAATAATTTAAATTTTATTTAGAGTGAGTGGTGTTCATGTAATCCAGTTTTTTTGGATGTTAACAATTATTTTATTAAGTTTTAACGTGTTTCTTTATCAATATAGTTGTAAATCATCAAGTATTGAATTGATACGCTATAGAAAGGCATATTGTTGATAATATTTTTTAAAAAATATCAGTGACTATTAATAATATTTGCAATAATACTTTTTACTTTCAAGATAGATAACATATATAATTTCAACATCCAATTAGAAATAGTAGTGAAATTAGTTAATCTGATCACAGAAATGATGGTTGTGGGTTCTATCTTGGTTTTTGCGAAGGCTTATATTATTTTATACAACAGAGGCATAGCATAAGCGTGCTACTGTAAACTCACTAAGACAGGTTGTGGATTCGATTCTCATTCGAGGAAATGAAATATTTAATATTTTCATTTCCTCGTAACTAGGTAAAGCGCAGCGTTGAGTTCGGAATCCTAGTATATTTTTATATATGTGACGATGTTATAATACTAAATGGATATGGAAAGACGAGAACGATTCTGTGTTAGCAAACATGCCTTGCAACGCTCCACCCCCGTCCGGTTTCCGGGAGCGTTAAGAATTTTAAATTCTTTATTTTTTATTCATCAAATATAATATTTTACGGGTTCAGCGTTGCACGCTCTTTTGCTTTCCATTTAAATATTTTCCGCTTCATTCGTCAGGCACTGTTCCCTATGATTTGTGTTTTTGATACACATGAGTTAACAAAATAAATGTTATAGTGTAAGGAGAATAAGAAAATAAAATTATTATCCTACTTCCTACTAATATTATAAATGTGAAAATTTTTGAAGATGAATGTTTGTTTTCACTTCACGCAAAAATTACTGAACAAATACATAAAAATAACAAATAACAATTATTTATATTAATATTTTGTATAATTTGATTATAAAATAGTAATAAGCATAAACGGACGAAGCCGCGCTATAGCCGTTTGTTTATATGCTACAAAATTCCCTACAAAATCTGAATTAAACAGAATTTGAACTACTAATTATTTCAAATAATTTTTAGAAGGCAACTATATAACTCGATAATCTATAAAAATGGATTATTCTTTATAATCTAGGTATTTACATTCGAATAAAGATATGAAACGGCAATGTCAAGTTTCCTTACAGATTGGGTGTAAGTAGATACATAATTTTTTTTCATAATTCACAACACTTTTTAACAATAATATCACTGTTGCTAGTTCAATCATATCATATTTATCTTTACATTGGCAATTTATAGGGATTACTGCAATCGTGTATGATTAATGTATATTCTCTTACTCCGCGCTGTTTTTTTATCTTTTTCTTCATTCATTTAAAAAAAAAAATAAAAAAAAACAGCCTCACGCTGTATCCCTACCATGCGGTAAGCAAAAAGAATTTTAGATACTTTGTTTCCCATTTTCCGCCAAATTTTTGTGGCATTGCGTGTTGAGTGGCGCAACTCAACGCCGGGCTTTTTACCTTGGTGCCAGAGCGGAAAAATATAAATATTAATAAATAATAAATCATTCCCGCGAGTGGGGATAGAACCCACAGCCGTCGCGTTGCAGTCACACCTTGTCCACCACGACGGCCTTATAGGCCTTTATTTTTATATTTTATTCAAAATACATAATTACTTTTCAAAACAACTTCTACTGTAACACTTAAAATACATAATAATTAACTAAACTTAAACACAAGTGCTGCCTCTTAAAATTGAGTGTTTGTCAATTGTAACTGATAACTATTTCTAATATAACGTACGGAGATAAACGAGAAAGGAGTGGTGGTAAGAAAAGTCTTATATGGTTTCTTCAATAGTTACTCATAACATTTAAATCAGTTAGGTTAATTACTTTGTCGAGTTTTATATTTAAAGGAAATTGCAATTCAATATTAAAATAGAGTTGGTCAAAAAGGAAAATAAAAATATATTCGTGGGAATGAAATTAATAGCAATAATAATTATTATTATTAACATACGCTTAATATGAAATATACAGGGTATCTTTCTTAGGGTATCTTACACAAGGAAGAAATCCTGATCGATGCATCAAAAAGTCCGTTAGAAGGCGCTATACCTTTTGTTATTTTTCTTTTTGATAATGTAGACATATAGAAATCTTGATACTTTTAATTAATAATGAATATAACAAATATAACAATAACAAGATTAATAAATATAACAAAAGTAAACTTTTGTTATATTTATTAATAGATATTTAATTTACTATTTTTTAAATAAAAATATTTATAAAGAAAATATAAATAAAATTGTCTTTAAATATTTATTTCTTATTTTAATTCTTATACATATATAATGTTAATAGAAATTAGTAAGCTTAAATTAACTCGTAAAGCTGTCGCTGTCGCGGCGCAAGGGCACAATCGTGCGATAGGTCGTGAGTTCAATTCCTACTTGAGGAAATGAAATATTTAACAATTTTATGTCTTCTCTCTGGTAACGAAGCAAAGCATTACATTGAGTACCGTCAACATGCATTGCCTCCAGAGTTTGACGAAAGGGTTTAAGAGAAATGTCTTAATGGGAACTTAGAACTAGATTCTCAGGTTCCCTCTCCCTAAATACAATATGTGGAATACAACGTGAAGCTGAAAAAAAAACTCGTTTATTAATTATTATAAAAATATTCAGAATACAGTTACAAAGTATCAAAACATACAGACGCGCGTACACACGAAACGCGAAGTGAAGTCAAAGAAGCCACCCTATTGTTGTGATATTTATTCTTGCGTAGATCTTCGGTGAGTCTTTCATCGAGGTCGCCTCCATTGTCGCAGGGTTCATGGGAACGGGCAAAAAACGCACGCACGCTGAATAAGCACTTTTTCAACGCATATCTTGCATTGGCAAGATCCACGTGTTCGACTATAATCTGCCTTTGGGAGCTTAGACATTGATGCTATACGCTTTTGTCTAAAAATTATTATTATTTATAAAAATTGCAGGTACGTCGCATTGATAATATGAAAATATTAATGCAGGATAATTATTTAAATAAGCATGATATTAAAATATTAATTTTAAAACGTGTATTGTTTAGATGTTATTTAGAAATGTTAAAAGTGGAGAGTTGAGGCCAGTCCTGGTATAGGGGCACAAGCGTGTGACGGTGAAGGCAACAGGTTTGAAGTTCGAGCCCCACTCGAATGAATGAAATATTTAATATTTTGCACGTCTTCGCTTTCGTGTCGAGGCAAGTCGCGGCGTTGAGTTTCGCCAATCACGCAATGCCTCTGAAATTTGTGGAAAGTGGGAAGCGGAGTGTCTTAACACTAAGCCACACTGCCTACTCTGCTACATGAGGGATACAGCTGTAAAAAAAATAATAGGTATCCATGATAATAATATGATACTATAGAATAATTGGTATTGTATTAAAATATTTATTTTAAAACACGTATCGTCATTTATAAATAATAATAGTAGAAAGTCCTTTGAAAAAGGTCACGGACAGGAAGACACCAGCTAGATAAGCTCTACACATATCACAATTTCCTAATCATTGATAGACAGAATAAGAGATATGAATTACGATTAGCATTTAGCTCCACAATATCTATCGATATTAGTAATTAATAATTAGTAATTAACTACAAAATCATAACTTATGTTAATGACTGATGTACAGATCTGTCTCCGCCGAATTCTGGAGGCATTGCGTCTTGAGTGGCGGAACTCAACGCCGCGCTTCGCCGCGACACCAGAACAAAGAAATGGAAATATAAATTTAAATTAATATTTCCTCTTCTCGAATGGGGATCAAATCCACAACCAATCGCGTTTACAGTCACACTTTGTGCCCCTGCGCCACGACTGGCCTCCACAAATAAATAAATATATATACAAATACATCATGTCCTACATTTGTAAGAGTTTCTAAAGTAGTTTTTGTTGTAACAGACGTACACCAGATAATCTGAGATAGTAGACAGAAAAATTGCCAGACTCCGAAGCATGGTGCCGCCATACGGCATGCGAGCAACACAAGGATATAACCATCTGGTGAACTCAGATTGTTACAAAAACTACAAAAACCAATAAATACTACATTAACTTTAGGACGGTGAATGTCACGGTACTGGCTGGCATTTTAATATTCAATTTCTTTTTTTTTATCTTTTTATTCATACTATGTATTTATTTATTGTATTGGAGTGAATAAGTGATGTCTTTCTTTCTTTATTTTCTTCTCATTTAGAAAAATTATGTGCGACCTATGTGACGAAGCACTATAAGTTGATATAAGACATGCTTGGCCACAATTATATCGTTCATTTTATTCCACAAAATTCAAATTCAATTGCGTGTTGCATTGCGTGTTGAGTGGCAAAACTCAACGCCACGCTTTGCATTTACATAAGAGTGAAAAAATTAAAATATTAAATATTTCATATATTCGAATGGGAATCGAACCCACAAATTGTCACGTTTACACTTACATGCTTGTGCCCATGCACCACGACCATCGCAAATTTTCTATTTTTGTAATATAGGTACTTATTACTTAAAATCTTAGTAAACCAGTTAGTGAGGCCAATCGTGGCGCAGGGGCACAAAGTATGACTGTTAAGCCGACTGGTTGTGGGTTCGATCCCCACTAGAGGAGACGAATATTTATAATTATAATTCCATTTCTTCGCTCTGGTGTCGAGGACAAGCGCGGCGTTGAGTTCTGCCACACAATACGCAATGCTTCTAGAATTCGGCAGAACGTGGAGAACGGAGTGTCTTAATACTAGGTTCCCTCTGCCTACCCTGCTGTGTGCGGGATACAGCGTGAAATTGATTTATTTATTTATCTTAGTAAACAAGAATGCAATCTATGATGCAAATTTACTTATTTACGTACGTAATAACTCTTCTATGAATAACTAGATGATTGTAAACAGCTTAGATATGAATCATGGCTGTGATGATAACTTAATAAAATGCGAATTAAAAATAATTATAATAATTTGTTACAATATTGTTTATATACACGTGTTGAAAAGAGTTATAATTTGTTTTTCTTTAAATTCGTATTTATAATTAAAGATGACGAAAATAACTTAGAATATTTAAAATATTTTAGCACAAGAAAGAAGAAAGAAAGAAAGAAGAAGAAGAAAGTATAAAAAACATATTTCAGTTTTCATATATTTAATTTTTAAGTATACAAACAGGTATTTTGTTAAATTTGTAATTTATACAATTCTTTTGAAGAGTTTTTATATAAGATAAGATCAAAAAAATATTAAAAGCGATTACTTAATTATAGTATCGTAATACGTTGTTATTTTCTTTTTTTCTTAAGTATAACCCCACTTATTAAAAACGAATGCTGTATTTAATTTAATTTTTGTCGAAAACATATTTTTTTAACTTATTAGTTGTGGTTTTCATAGAATAAACTAACCCGTATAGGTATATGGGTTAGTTAATTTTATGAAAACCAGTTAAAACTAACCATAACCATAGTAGTTATTAATAAATAGAAGCTGTCAGTGATAGTAGGTACTATCACTGACAGCTTCTATTTATATTCTACGCTCGGGACCTGTCTATAAGAAATATATAATAAGGTATGTTACATATCCAAATAAAATATAACTAATGTTCATTAATTGGTAATATTGCTAATATTACTTATTTAGAAAACGTATAAAAAATTGCAGGAGGCGCGGGTTCGAGTCCCGCTACGTTCAATTTTTTATATGTTTTCTAAATAAGTATTTTTCTTTCCTAAGTGTGGAGTATCACTTTAATAATGTTTAATAAATGGTAATATTGGTAATGGCTTGAACTCTAATCAGCGCTACTTACCCAACAAATCTGAGTCGAATTCAGATGGAAAATGAGGAACAGAAGTTACGTCTGTTACCCTGTTATATGACATGAGGGTCCATTAAAGCGTTAAACTAAGCAACAAAAAACTAATGGAACTTTGGATTAAGGAATGAGTGAAGTGATAATATCATTTATTATACTCAATTCCTTCACTTTATAATAATAGATTAAAAGTCTTATATTCTATGATTTTAAATCTATTATTATAAAGTGATGCTATGGAGTGAGTCCGTCGTGGCGCAGGGACAAAGCATGTGTTTGTAACACAACGATAGTGGGTTCGATCACCACTCGGAGGTATAAATTATAATTTATTAATATGTGCATTTCTTCACTCTGGTATGAAGGCAAAAATTACGACATTGATTTCCACCACTCAACACATAATGCCTCGAAAACTCAACGAAAAGTGGGGAACGGAGTATCTCAACACTAGGTTCCCTCTGCCTACACTGCTATACGCGGGATACAGCGTGAAGCTGAAAAAAAAGAAAGAGTTACATATACAACATACAATATATTTAATCTATTTATTATACATAAATATATATATATATATATATATATATATATATATATATATTAGTACGTATTAGTGCGTGATTAGGTCTTATCAAATTAACTCACGTTTCGACATCGAGTGACAATATTGTTTGTGTTGTAAGTTATTTATTTTAATAGTCATCGTGCGATATACGGTGAGATAATCTTGAAGATACTTTCTTTGTCTCCAGACAGATGTTAATGTTTGTTTAATACAATAATGCTGAAAATATTCCATATATATGTATAGATACTTAATGACGATATCCTGTCGTAATGGTACAGTGCCAGCAAGTGCAGTCGATGGTTCTGGGCTTGATGGATGGGAATGACAAGCATGGAAAAATTATTTCATATGAAATTAAGTATGGCTCTGGCACAAGAACACGCGACGTTTTGTATAACGGAGCGGAGTTATGACGCAGCGAAGGTATAACGGATCACGCAGTATGTCTAAGATGAGTAGAAAGCGGAGAGTATCGTAACGTAAGGGCTTATATAGAATGTAGAATTGAATTAGTATTAGGATACAGGTAATTTAAGATACAGCTAAATTTTATCAGCTTCACGCTGTATCCTTCACACAGCAGGGTAGGCAGAGGGAATCTAGTGTTAAGACACTCCGTTCCCCATTTTCCGCCGAATTCTGGAAGTTTTGCGTACTGAGTGCGTACTCACCGTTGCGCTTTGTCGAGGCAAAAGGCGAAGAAAAGGAAATATTAATTTAAATAAATATTTCATCTTTTCGAGTGAGGATTTGGGTCTCTGAGGCACGACCGGCCTCAACCTAAATGTAAATTCAATATGTGAACAATTAATACCTAAAATTTAACCTGACTGCTCTGATATAAATATTAATAAGTAGTGAATTGAAAGAAATAAATACATTTTTGTATTCAAATGTATTCATACTTAAAATTTATGTTGTAATTTTTACTTATATTAAAAGATTTTTTTTTCCTGAGTAAATTTCCTTGTTTTAATATGATTTAGTAGCATCTATAAAAACGAATATTATGAATATGATAGAAATATTATGACGAACTGATAAAAATAATGTTAAAGCAACATATAAATATTGAAGTTAGATAAAAAAAAGACTAAAGTATTATTCTACAGGTTGACTACCTACAATATATTATGAGGATATCGTATATTATTTCGTTATCTGTGTCATTGTTTTTACATTATGACTCTGGTCAAGGAAAATTTTAATCGAGATTAGTTAAGAAGTCCTTTTTAATGTAAATGTTATCGGTGCGTCTGGATTATCTATAAATTTTAAAATTTATAGTTTTAAATTATATATTTTATAGAAACTTAATCTTGGGACTAACCTTGTTTAATACTTACTTGAAGGTTAATTGTTAAAACAATTTTGTGAAATTTACCGAACTATATTTGATATCAGTTTTGTTTACATATAATATATTTTTAAAGTTATTATTAAAAAGACAGCAACAACAATTAATCAAATAATCTTATGCAAGCATAGTAACTTTAAGATAAACTAAGTATTAACGTTAAATGTGTCATCATAATTAAAGCAAAACAAACAATATAGAAATAAACAGTGCGTTGTTTAACCCATATTTATAAAGAATTAAATAAAATAAGAAATAAATCAGCCTCACGTTGTATCCCGCATCCAGCAGGGTAGGCATAGGGAACACAGTGTTAAGATACTCCGTTCTCCACGTTACACTCACACGTTGTACCCCTGCGCCACGATTGGCCTCTAATAATATAAAGTATTACTTAAGTAAAAAAAATGTACAGAAAAACTAAGTGTGTTTACGTCATTTTTAAGTAAAGTATCTTTGTATCTCGCCGCCGTTGTCTCTCGACCACGTGTATTCCGTGAGACGCAATTATGAAATACAAAAATAGATTTGGGAGTCATGTGAGAGTCAACCAGGAAATGTGAGTTAAAGTTTTACATATGACAATGTTTTGATGAGCTCAAGGAGTGCCATCTGTGGCTTTTTCTTTTTAAGCACACAAAATGATAAAGAGGCTGTCGTGGCGCAGTGGCACAAGTGTGTGAATATAAACGCGATAGTTGTGAGTTCAATCCACAGTCGAGGAAATAAAATATTTTATGTTTTAACTTCTTCGTTTTGGTGTAGAGACAAAGCGCGGCGTTGATTTCCAACACTAAACACACAATGCTTCGAAAATTCGGCAGATAGTGGGGAACAGAGTGTCTCAACACACGACTCCGTCTACCTACGCTGCTATATGCGAATACCAGTGGAGAAGGTGAAAAAAAGATAATAATGAAATTTTCTTTGAAAATTATTTAGGAGTGAATTGAATTACGTTATTGAGATATTTTATAAATACTTAACAGTAATTAATTAAGCAATAAAGTAAATAATGTACCATAGCCATAGTCCACTTACCACTCAACGTTAAATACTATTCATAAAATAAATACAAATTAATTGAAACAAACATTCAGCACTGGCAACACTAGTTTATTTACCCTTAAGATACGTTGGGGTATTATTTATTTATTATTATTAAAAAATATTAAAACCACCCCATTTTGATCTCATAACCGGAATCACGGAAGCAAATTGCACGTGTACGTATGTGCACAGGTCAAGCATGTCTCCTCAACAGGCACATGTCGTAAATACATTTATTCAACGAACTTGAATTATTTAGTATATTTACATTTAATTATTTACAATAAAATACAAATTACAAACGTGAACGTGGGTTCGATTCCCCCTCGAGGAAATCAAATATTTATTTACATTTTAATTTCCTCTCTCTGGCGTCAAGGCAAAAGCGCGGCATTGTGTTACGAAATTCAACACGCAATGCATTCAGAAAAGTTGGGAACGGAATGTCTTAACACTAGGTTCCCTCTGCCTATCCTGCAGTGTGCGGGATACAGCGTGA